>JAECUM010042890.1:0-25515 GCA_016617855.1 Megalonaias nervosa
TAATCATTTCAGAATACATATATAATGAACAACACGACAACATCAATTGATGTTGCGAAACCAAGGAAGGAAGCACCTCTTCTGACTGGTTTGAAGGCATTAGAGCCGTCTCTATGGCGTTATCGCCGCCGAGACAATAAGGTAAATATTCATATGATTATATATGAAACTCGTGAGAGAAAAACCTCAATAACATTTTTAACACCATTGGGCTACACAATAAAACAACATCTGCATCAATATGTTTGAGACGGCTAGGCAGAATTTACAATTCTCTCTAAGATAGGCAAATACGGAAAGACTGTTGTATGTGTTGGTAGCAAAACATATATACTGTGGTTTCAAATTTCAGTACGAACAGGTTTGATGTAAATGCTTAGTGTATGGAATGCAAGTTAAAGGCAGTAAGTTCATTCACACTCTGTAGTAGAAATCTTAGCAACTGTAACGTATATTACTGCAGTAGGTATAAAAAAAGTTATTGTTACTAAACGAAAAAAATTAATTATAGCATAAATTAGATCAGTTTTCTGAAATAGTTTGAAATTAACGCACTAACTTTGCAATTTTGTATTTCAAGAAATAAAATAAAATATAACAAAAACATACCTTTGTGAGAATTACCACAATCCAGAAATATTCTTCCTATGAAATAAATTAGATATTAAGTACTAAACAATACACGTATTGTCTGTAATACTGAACGAGTTCCAAATGTTAAAGTTAAAGTCACTTTCACTGGAAAGGAAACTGTCAATGCGGCTGTCGTTGACCTGGGGCCTGGTTGAGATGTTGGTGTTGGACCCATGAAAATCTCTGTTGATGGCACGGATAGATGTATTTCAGCCTGGATTGTAAATAGCTCGAATTCATGGGTTGGATTAGATACTGTATGCATTCGGCAAGTCGTAATTTCAAGTGTTACTACAAGAAGAATTCTCACCGGCGATGTATACATTTTATGCTGGAAATCCTCTCAGTTGCCATTGTGTTCGTTCCCTTGTGATGTTCTGGTGCTGATGTTTTAGAACAGACCCTTCTTGTGGGCGAAAAGAACGAAAATCACAGAAGAGTTGTCCAGTCGTTGCGGAGTGACACCTTTTGTCTTGATATTCGTCCATCATTCTTGTCTTTATTTTCCACCAACTTTTACGAAATTTTTTTTTAACACTCCTAGCAATGCTCTGTTTCATGGCCAGAAGGAGAGAGAGAGAGAGAGAGAGAGAGAGAGAGAGAGAGAGAGAGAGAGAGAGAGAGAGAGAGAGAGAGAGAGAGAGAGAATTCAAGTCTCTCTTAAAGATAAATGTGTCACTCATAATGGTGTAGATACGGCTACATTCCTTTGGGGAAGCTTGGCAATGCGGAGGTATGGGATACTGTAAGAAGATAGACAAAGCCTTTCTGATTCTTGGGCGAACAAACTGACGATACAGGCTGCGCTTGCACTATTTATACTGCTTAAGCATGATCCTGGCCAAATTTCGTAAAGCGCTAGGGCCTATGTGTGTCCGTCCGAATCAGAAGGAGGCTTCAGTCTATCCTAATGGAAGCGAGTGTGTTCGTTTACGTCACAACCCGCCTTGTCAGCTTATTCTGTTTCAGAAAAAGGATGAGTTGTACAGTTTACTCAGTCAAGAAGAATGCTAAGAATTTTTCCACGACGTTCTGTTTTGCTGACTTGGCATAGGAAAACAAATGTATAATACGGGGGGGGGGGGAGGGATGGGGGGAATTTGCACTTGCTCGTAAAGGGCACAATCTTATTAAAATGGTATATAATTGTAATACGGAAATAAATAATATTACTCTCAATATATTTTAACGTAAATTACTTTCAATATGATTTAATGAAAAATTACTTTTTATACAAATTTAGAGAGAGTTTCAATGTTATTATTTTTACTCAAAAATTCTGTCCTAATAATATCTTCTGGGTCATTTGAGCCGAGTCCTCGAGGCTCGATAAAGAGAAAAAAATTTCATTCATACAAAGAAGGTAAAAAAATGAAAAATCAAAAATACAATGATAATAGCATTGTTAAAACGTCGATAAAATTTAAAAAAATACAATGAAAAATCATTGCGGTACAATCTGTGGAGTTCAAAAAATACAATGTGAAAATACAATGTGAAAAACACTGTATAATATTCAGTAAGATACAAAAGTACAATAAAAAGAACACTGCAAAATATTTATTAATATTCCAAAAATACAATGAAAAGTACACTTCACAACTTTCAATAAAATTCAAAAATACAATAGCATGACACGACATTGGATAAAAATTGAAAAAAATTGCAATAAGTCAAAAAATTTTAAAGTATTGAAGAAAATTCTACACAATCTACTTTTACGACTAGTGCTGTTAGACAGTTATGAAAAGTTAATATCAGCATGCAGTGCTTATTTTCTTTATTTTTCTTTTTATATGTTAGTTTACTCTTTTTTTTGTTTTGTTATTTTTTTTATTTTGTACAACATCAGCAGAACATATTTATCGGTGACTACGGTTATTTTTTTTTTTGCTTCAGCGAAGTGTGGTGAAAAGAACTCTCATTATTATGGATAGTATTAGTAAGCCGATATTGAGTTTATCTTCTTATTGCGTACATAATATTAATAAAGAAATACCAGCAACATTGAAGTAAAAATGTTTGCGAAGAGAATGGAGTAAGAATTTGATATTAGTCAAGAGTAAGGAAAGTGAAAACTTTAGTGTTGTGTTCGTCCTACTCTAATAACCATAACGTCTGTCTGTTCACTTGCAATCAAACCTTGATATGCGTGTGTATGAAATAGAAATTGCATTTAATCTAACCTAAGAGTAATACGTGAAAATATGAAAATCGTAAAACTGGTTCTGTGTGGTCTAGTGCAACTGTGAAATAGGCGTGTATTACTGACATTACTTGTGACGTATGAAAGAGAATGTATCGCCATTATCGTTTCAAACAGACTTGACTCAGAAGCTAATCGTATGCAGGGCAATAGCTGCTCAAAAACTCGGTGTCGAGCAATCGCTCCGACACTTGACTATATAATCATTTCAGAATACATATATAATGAACAACACGACAACATCAATTGATGTTGCGAAACCAGGGAAGGAAGCACCTCTTCTGACTGGTTTGAAGGCATTAGAGCCGTCTCTATGGCGTTATCGCCGAGACAATAAGGTAAATATTCATATGATTATATATGAAACTCGTGAGAGAAAAACCTCAATAACATTATTAACACCATTGGGCTACACAATAAAACAACATCTGCATCAATATGTTTGAGACGGCTAGGCAGAATTTACAATTCTCTCTAAGATAGGCAAATACGGAAAGACTGTTGTATGTGTTGGTAGCAAAACATATATACTGTGGTTTCAAATTTCAGTACGAACAGGTTTGATGTAAATGCTTAGTGTATGGAATGCAAGTTAAAGGCAGTAAGTTCATTCACACTCTGTAGTAGAAATCTTAGCAACTGTAACGTATATTACTGCAGTAGGTATAAAAAAAGTTATTGTTACTAAACGAAAAAAATTAATTATAGCATAAATTAGATCAGTTTTCTGAAATAGTTTGAAATTAACGCACTAACTTTGCAATTTTGTATTTCAAGAAATAAAATAAAATATAACAAAAACATACCTTTGTGAGAATTACCACAATCCAGAAATATTCTTCCTATGAAATAAATTAGATATTAAGTACTAAACAATACACGTATTGTCTGTAATACTGAACGAGTTCCAAATGTTAAAGTTAAAGTCACTTTCACTGGAAAGGAAACTGTCAATGCGGCTGTCGTTGACCTGGGGCCTGGTTGAGATGTTGGTGTTGGACCCATGAAAATCTCTGTTGATGGCACGGATAGATGTATTTCAGCCTGGATTGTAAATAGCTCGAATTCATGGGTTGGATTAGATACTGTATGCATTCGGCAAGTCGTAATTTCAAGTGTTACTGCAAGAAGAATTCTCACCGGCGATGTATACATTTTATGCTGGAAATCCTCTCAGTTGCCATTGTGTTCGTTCCCTTGTGATGTTCTGGTGCTGATGTTTTAGAACAGACCCTTCTTGTGGGCGAAAAGAACGAAAATCACAGAAGAGTTGTCCAGTCGTTGCGGAGTGACACCTTTTGTCTTAATATTCGTCCATCATTCTTGTCTTTATTTTCCACCAACTTTTACGAAATTTTTTTTAACACTCCTAGCAATGCTCTGTTCCAGAGAGAGAGAGAGAGAGAGAGAGAGAGAGAGAGAGAGAGAGAGAGAGAGAGAGAGAGAGAGAGAGAGAGAGAGAGAGAGAGAGAGAAGAGAGGAATTCAAGTCTCTCTTAAAGATAAATGTGTCACTCATAATGGTGTAGATACGGCTACATTCCTTTGGGGAAGCTTGGCAATGCGGAGGTATGGGATACTGTAAGAAGATAGACAAAGCCTTTCTGATTCTTGGGCGAACAAACTGACGATACAGGCTGCGCTTGCACTATTTATACTGCTTAAGCATGATCCTGGCCAAATTTCGTAAAGCGCTAGGGCCTATGTGTGTCCGTCCGAATCAGAAGGAGGCTTCAGTCTATCCTAATGGAAGCGAGTGTGTTCGTTTACGTCACAACCCGCCTTGTCAGCTTATTCTGTTTCAGAAAAAGGATGAGTTGTACAGTTTACTCAGTCAAGAAGAATGCTAAGAATTTTTCCACGACGTTCTGTTTTGCTGACTTGGCATAGGAAAACAAATGTATAATACGGGGGGGGGAGGGATGGGGGGAATTTGCACTTGCTCGTAAAGGGCACAATCTTATTAAAATGGTATATAATTGTAATACGGAAATAAATAATATTACTCTCAATATATTTTAACGTAAATTACTTTCAATATGATTTAATGAAAAATTACTTTTTTATACAAATTTAGAGAGAGTTTCAATGTTATTATTTTTACTCAAAAATTCTGTCCTAATAATATCTTCTGGGTCATTTGAGCCGAGTCCTCGAGGCTCGATAAAGAGAAAAAAATTTCATTCATACAAAGAAGGTAAAAAAATGAAAAATCAAAAATACAATGATAATAGCATTGTTAAAACGTCGATAAAATTAAAAAAAATACAATGAAAAATCATTGCGGTACAATCTGTGGAGTTCAAAAAATACAATGTGAAAATACAATGTGAAAAACACTGTATAATATTCAGTAAGATACAAAAGTACAATAAAAAGAACACTGCAAAATATTTATTAATATTCCAAAAATACAATGAAAAGTACACTTCACAACTTTCAATAAAATTCAAAAATACAATAGCATGACACGACATTGGATAAAAATTGAAAAAAATTGCAATAAGTCAAAAAATTTTAAAGTATTGAAGAAAATTCTACACAATCTACTTTTACGACTAGTGCTGTTAGACAGTTATGAAAAGTTAATATCAGCATGCAGTGCTTATTTTCTTTATTTTTCTTTTTATATGTTAGTTTACTCTTTTTTTTGTTTTGTTATTTTTTTTATTTTGTACAACATCAGCAGAACATATTTATCGGTGACTACGGTTATTTTTTTTTTGCTTCAGCGAAGTGTGGTGAAAAGAACTCTCATTATTATGGATAGTATTAGTAAGCCGATATTGAGTTTATCTTCTTATTGCGTACATAATATTAATAAAGAAATACCAGCAACATTGAAGTAAAAATGTTTGCGAAGAGAATGGAGTAAGAATTTGATATTAGTCAAGAGTAAGGAAAGTGAAAACTTTAGTGTTGTGTTCGTCCTACTCTAATAACCATAACGTCTGTCTGTTCACTTGCAATCAAACCTTGATATGCGTGTGTATGAAATAGAAATTGCATTTAATCTAACCTAAGAGTAATACGTGAAAATATTAAAATCGTAAAACTGGTTCTGTGTGGTCTAGTGCAACTGTGAAATAGGCGTGTATTACTGACATTACTTGTGACGTATGAAAGAGAATGTATCGCCATTATCGTTTCAAACAGACTTGACTCAGAAGCTAATCGTATGCAGGGCAATAGCTGCTCAAAAACTCGGTGTCGAGCAATCGCTCCGACACTTGACTATATAATCATTTCAGAATACATATATAATGAACAACACGACAACATCAATTGATGTTGCGAAACCAGGGAAGGAAGCACCTCTTCTGACTGGTTTGAAGGCATTAGAGCCGTCTCTATGGCGTTATCGCCGAGACAATAAGGTAAATATTCATATGATTATATATGAAACTCGTGAGAGAAAAACCTCAATAACATTATTAACACCATTGGGCTACACAATAAAACAACATCTGCATCAATATGTTTGAGACGGCTAGGCAGAATTTACAATTCTCTCTAAGATAGGCAAATACGGAAAGACTGTTGTATGTGTTGGTAGCAAAACATATATACTGTGGTTTCAAATTTCAGTACGAACAGGTTTGATGTAAATGCTTAGTGTATGGAATGCAAGTTAAAGGCAGTAAGTTCATTCACACTCTGTAGTAGAAATCTTAGCAACTGTGACGTATATTACTGCAGTAGGTATAAAAAAAGTTATTGTTACTAAACGAAAAAAATTAATTATAGCATAAATTAGATCAGTTTTCTGAAATAGTTTGAAATTAACGCACTAACTTTGCAATTTTGTATTTCAAGAAATAAAATAAAATATAACAAAAACATACCTTTGTGAGAATTACCACAATCCAGAAATATTCTTCCTATGAAATAATTAGATATTAAGTACTAAACAATACACGTATTGTCTGTAATACTGAACGAGTTCCAAATGTTAAAGTTAAAGTCACTTTCACTGGAAAGGAAACTGTCAATGCGGCTGTCGTTGACCTGGGGCCTGGTTGAGATGTTGGTGTTGGACCCATGAAAATCTCTGTTTATGGCACGGATAGATGTATTTCAGCCTGGATTGTAGATAGCTCGAATTCGGGGCTGGACTAGGTACTGTATGCATTCGGCAAGTCGTAATTTCAAGTGTTACTGCAAGAAGAATTCTCACCGGCGATGTATACATTTTATGCTGGAAATCCTCTCAGTTGCCATTGTGTTCGTTCCCTTGTGATGTTCTGGTGCTGATGTTTTAGAACAGACCCTTCTTGTGGGCGAAAAGAACGAAAATCACAGAAGAGTTGTCCAGTCGTTGCGGAGTGACACCTTTTGTCTTGATATTCGTCCATCATTCTTGTCTTTATTTTCCACCAACTTTTACGAAATTTTTTTTTTAACACTCCTAGCAATGCTCTGTTCCATGGCCAGAAGGAAAGAGAGAGAGAGAGAGAGAGAGAGAGAGAGAGAGAGAGAGAGAGAGAGAGAGAGGAATTCAAGTCTCTCTTAAAGATAAATGTGTCACTCATAATGGTGTAGATACGGCTACATTCCTTTGGGGAAGCTTGGCAATGCGGAGGCATGGGATACTGTAAGAAGATAGACAAAGCCTTTCTGATTCTTGGGCGAACAAACTGACGATACAGGCTGCGCTTGCATTTATACTGCTTAAGCTTCAGTCTATCCTAATGGAAGCGAGTGTCTTCGTTTACGTCACAACCCGCCTTGTCAGCTTATTCTGTTTCAGAAAAAGGATGAGTTGTACAGTTTACTCAGTCAAGAAGAATTCTAAGAATTTTTCCACGACGTTCTGTTTTGCTGACTTGGCATAGGAAAACAAATGTATAATACGGGGGGGGGGGTGAACTTGCTTGTGAAGGGCACAATCTTATTAAAATGGTATATAATTGTAATACGGAAATAAATAATATTACTCTCAATATATTTTAACGTAAATTACTTTCAATAAGATTTAATGAAAAATTACTTTTTATACACATTTAGAGAGAGTTTCAATGTTATTATTTTTACTCAAAACTTCTGTCCTGATAATATCTTCTGGGTCATTTGAGCCGAGTCCTCGAGGCTCGATAAAGAGAAAAAAATTTCATTCATACAAAGAAGGTAAAAAAATGAAAAATCAAAAATACAATGATAATAGCATTGTTAAAATGTCGGTAAAATTTAAAAAAATACAATGAAAAATCAATGCGGTACAATCTGTGGAGTTCAAAAAATACAATGTGAAAATACAATGTGAAAAACACTGTATTATATTCAGTAAGATACAAAAGTACAATAAAAAGAACACTGCAAAATATTTATTAATATTCCAAAAATACAATGAAAAGTACACTTCACAACTTTCAATAAAATTCAAAAATACAATAGCATGACACGACATTGGATAAAAATTGAAAAAAATTGCAATAAGTCAAAAAATTTTAAAGTATTGAAGAAAATTCTACACAATCTACTTTTACGACTAGTGCTGTTAGACAGTTATGAAAAGTTAATATCAGCATGCAGTTCTTATTTTCTTTATTTTTCTTTTTATATGTTAGTTTACTCTTTTTTTTGTTTTGTTATTTTTTTTTTATTTTGTACAACATCAGCAGAACATATTTATCGGTGACTACGGTTATTTTTTTTTTTGCTTCAGCGAAGTGTGGTGAAAAGAACTCTCATTATTATGGATAGTATTAGTAAGCCGATATTGAGTTTATCTTCTTATTGCGTACATAATATTAATAAAGAAATACCAGCAACATTGAAGTAAAAATGTTTGCGAAGAGAATGGAGTAAGAATTTGATATTAGTCAAGAGTAAGGAAAGTGAAAACTTTAGTGTTGTGTTCGTCCTACTCTAATAACCATAACGTCTGTCTGTTCACTTGCAATCAAACCTTGATATGCGTGTGTATGAAATAGAAATTGCATTTAATCTAACCTAAGAGTAATACGTGAAAATATGAAAATCGTAAAACTGGTTCTGTGTGGTCTAGTGCAACTGTGAAATAGGCGTGTATTACTGACATTACTTGTGACGTATGAAAGAGAATGTATCGCCATTATCGTTTCAAACAGACTTGACTCAGAAGCTAATCGTATGCAGGGCAATAGCTGCTCAAAAACTCGGTGTCGAGCAATCGCTCCGACACTTGACTATATAATCATTTCAGAATACATATATAATGAACAACACGACAACATCAATTGATGTTGCGAAACCAGGGAAGGAAGCACCTCTTCTGACTGGTTTGAAGGCATTAGAGCCGTTTCTATGGCGTTATCGCCGAGACAATAAGGTAAATATTCATATGATTATATATGAAACTCGTGAGAGAAAAACCTCAATAACATTATTAACACCATTGGGCTACACAATAAAACAACATCTGCATCAATATGTTTGAGACGGCTAGGCAGAATTTACAATTCTCTCTAAGATAGGCAAATACGGAAAGACTGTTGTATGTGTTGGTAGCAAAACATATATACTGTGGTTTCAAATTTCAGTACGAACAGGTTTGATGTAAATGCTTAGTGTATGGAATGCAAGTTAAAGGCAGTAAGTTCATTCACACTCTGTAGTAGAAATCTTAGCAACTGTAACGTATATTACTGCAGTAGGTATAAAAAAAGTTATTGTTACTAAACGAAAAAAATTAATTATAGCATAAATTAGATCAGTTTTCTGAAATAGTTTGAAATTAACGCACTAACTTTGCAATTTTGTATTTCAAGAAATAAAATAAAATATAACAAAAACATACCTTTGTGAGAATTACCACAATCCAGAAATATTCTTCCTATGAAATAAATTAGATATTAAGTACTAAACAATACACGTATTGTCTGTAATACTGAACGAGTTCCAAATGTTAAAGTTAAAGTCACTTTCACTGGAAAGGAAACTGTCAATGCGGCTGTCGTTGACCTGGGGCCTGGTTGAGATGTTGGTGTTGGACCCATGAAAATCTCTGTTGATGGCACGGATAGATGTATTTCAGCCTGGATTGTAAATAGCTCGAATTCATGGGTTGGATTAGATACTGTATGCATTCGGCAAGTCGTAATTTCAAGTGTTACTGCAAGAAGAATTCTCACCGGCGATGTATACATTTTATGCTGGAAATCCTCTCAGTTGCCATTGTGTTCGTTCCCTTGTGATGTTCTGGTGCTGATGTTTTAGAACAGACCCTTCTTGTGGGCGAAAAGAACGAAAATCACAGAAGAGTTGTCCAGTCGTTGCGGAGTGACACCTTTTGTCTTAATA
This sequence comes from Megalonaias nervosa, assembly GCA_016617855.1. NCBI lineage: Eukaryota > Metazoa > Mollusca > Bivalvia > Unionida > Unionidae > Megalonaias > Megalonaias nervosa. The sequence continues at coordinate 10,120 of JAECUM010042890.1, forward strand.
TTCGTCCATCATTCTTGTCTTTATTTTCCACCAACTTTTACGAAATTTTTTTTAACACTCCTAGCAATGCTCTGTTCCATGGCCAGAAGGAGAGAGAGAGAGAGAGAGAGAGAGAGAGAGAGAGAGAGAGAGAGAGAGAGAGAGAGAGAATTCAAGTCTCTCTTAAAGATAAATGTGTCACTCATAATGGTGTAGATACGGCTACATTCCTTTGGGGAAGCTTGGCAATGCGGAGGTATGGGATACTGTAAGAAGATAGACAAAGCCTTTCTGATTCTTGGGCGAACAAACTGACGATACAGGCTGCGCTTGCACTATTTATACTGCTTAAGCATGATCCTGGCCAAATTTCGTAAAGCGCTAGGGCCTATGTGTGTCCGTCCGAATCAGAAGGAGGCTTCAGTCTATCCTAATGGAAGCGAGTGTGTTCGTTTACGTCACAACCCGCCTTGTCAGCTTATTCTGTTTCAGAAAAAGGATGAGTTGTACAGTTTACTCAGTCAAGAAGAATGCTAAGAATTTTTCCACGACGTTCTGTTTTGCTGACTTGGCATAGGAAAACAAATGTATAATACGGGGGGGGGGAGGGATGGGGGGAATTTGCACTTGCTCGTAAAGGGCACAATCTTATTAAAATGGTATATAATTGTAATACGGAAATAAATAATATTACTCTCAATATATTTTAACGTAAATTACTTTCAATATGATTTAATGAAAAATTACTTTTTTATACAAATTTAGAGAGAGTTTCAATGTTATTATTTTTACTCAAAAATTCTGTCCTAATAATATCTTCTGGGTCATTTGAGCCGAGTCCTCGAGGCTCGATAAAGAGAAAAAAATTTCATTCATACAAAGAAGGTAAAAAAATGAAAAATCAAAAATACAATGATAATAGCATTGTTAAAACGTCGATAAAATTAAAAAAAAATACAATGAAAAATCATTGCGGTACAATCTGTGGAGTTCAAAAAATACAATGTGAAAATACAATGTGAAAAACACTGTATAATATTCAGTAAGATACAAAAGTACAATAAAAAGAACACTGCAAAATATTTATTAATATTCCAAAAATACAATGAAAAGTACACTTCACAACTTTCAATAAAATTCAAAAATACAATAGCATGACACGACATTGGATAAAAATTGAAAAAAATTGCAATAAGTCAAAAAATTTTAAAGTATTGAAGAAAATTCTACACAATCTACTTTTACGACTAGTGCTGTTAGACAGTTATGAAAAGTTAATATCAGCATGCAGTTCTTATTTTCTTTATTTTTCTTTTTATATGTTAGTTTACTCTTTTTTTTGTTTTGTTATTTTTTTTATTTTGTACAACATCAGCAGAACATATTTATCGGTGACTACGGTTATTTTTTTTTTGCTTCAGCGAAGTGTGGTGAAAAGAACTCTCATTATTATGGATAGTATTAGTAAGCCGATATTGAGTTTATCTTCTTATTGCGTACATAATATTAATAAAGAAATACCAGCAACATTGAAGTAAAAATGTTTGCGAAGAGAATGGAGTAAGAATTTGATATTAGTCAAGAGTAAGGAAAGTGAAAACTTTAGTGTTGTGTTCGTCCTACTCTAATAACCATAACGTCTGTCTGTTCACTTGCAATCAAACCTTGATATGCGTGTGTATGAAATAGAAATTGCATTTAATCTAACCTAAGAGTAATACGTGAAAATATGAAAATCGTAAAACTGGTTCTGTGTGGTCTAGTGCAACTGTGAAATAGGCGTGTATTACTGACATTACTTGTGACGTATGAAAGAGAATGTATCGCCATTATCGTTTCAAACAGACTTGACTCAGAAGCTAATCGTATGCAGGGCAATAGCTGCTCAAAAACTCGGTGTCGAGCAATCGCTCCGACACTTGACTATATAATCATTTCAGAATACATATATAATGAACAACACGACAACATCAATTGATGTTGCGAAACCAGGGAAGGAAGCACCTCTTCTGACTGGTTTGAAGGCATTAGAGCCGTCTCTATGGCGTTATCGCCGAGACAATAAGGTAAATATTCATATGATTATATATGAAACTCGTGAGAGAAAAACCTCAATAACATTATTAACACCATTGGGCTACACAATAAAACAACATCTGCATCAATATGTTTGAGACGGCTAGGCAGAATTTACAATTCTCTCTAAGATAGGCAAATACGGAAAGACTGTTGTATGTGTTGGTAGCAAAACATATATACTGTGGTTTCAAATTTCAGTACGAACAGGTTTGATGTAAATGCTTAGTGTATGGAATGCAAGTTAAAGGCAGTAAGTTCATTCACACTCTGTAGTAGAAATCTTAGCAACTGTAACGTATATTACTGCAGTAGGTATAAAAAAAGTTATTGTTACTAAACGAAAAAAATTAATTATAGCATAAATTAGATCAGTTTTCTGAAATAGTTTGAAATTAACGCACTAACTTTGCAATTTTGTATTTCAAGAAATAAAATAAAATATAACAAAAACATACCTTTGTGAGAATTACCACAATCCAGAAATATTCTTCCTATGAAATAAATTAGATATTAAGTACTAAACAATACACGTATTGTCTGTAATACTGAACGAGTTCCAAATGTTAAAGTTAAAGTCACTTTCACTGGAAAGGAAACTGTCAATGCGGCTGTCGTTGACCTGGGGCCTGGTTGAGATGTTGGTGTTGGACCCATGAAAATCTCTGTTGATGGCACGGATAGATGTATTTCAGCCTGGATTGTAAATAGCTCGAATTCATGGGTTGGATTAGATACTGTATGCATTCGGCAAGTCGTAATTTCAAGTGTTACTGCAAGAAGAATTCTCACCGGCGATGTATACATTTTATGCTGGAAATCCTCTCAGTTGCCATTGTGTTCGTTCCCTTGTGATGTTCTGGTGCTGATGTTTTAGAACAGACCCTTCTTGTGGGCGAAAAGAACGAAAATCACAGAAGAGTTGTCCAGTCGTTGCGGAGTGACACCTTTTGTCTTGATATTCGTCCATCATTCTTGTCTTTATTTTCCACCAACTTTTACGAAATTTTTTTTTAACACTCCTAGCAATGCTCTGTTTCATGGCCAGAAGGAGAGAGAGAGAGAGAGAGAGAGAGAGAGAGAGAGAGAGAGAGAGAGAGAGAGAGAGAGAGAGAGAGAGAGAGAGAGAGAGAGAGAGAGAGAGAGAGAGAGAGAGAGAGAGAAATTCAAGTCTCTCTTAAAGATAAATGTGTCACTCATAATGGTGTAGATACGGCTACATTCCTTTGGGGAAGCTTGGCAATGCGGAGGTATGGGATACTGTAAGAAGATAGACAAAGCCTTTCTGATTCTTGGGCGAACAAACTGACGATACAGGCTGCGCTTGCACTATTTATACTGCTTAAGCATGATCCTGGCCAAATTTCGTAAAGCGCTAGGGCCTATGTGTGTCCGTCCGAATCAGAAGGAGGCTTCAGTCTATCCTAATGGAAGCGAGTGTGTTCGTTTACGTCACAACCCGCCTTGTCAGCTTATTCTGTTTCAGAAAAAGGATGAGTTGTACAGTTTACTCAGTCAAGAAGAATGCTAAGAATTTTTCCACGACGTTCTGTTTTGCTGACTTGGCATAGGAAAACAAATGTATAATACGGGGGGGGGGGAGGGATGGGGGGAATTTGCACTTGCTCGTAAAGGGCACAATCTTATTAAAATGGTATATAATTGTAATACGGAAATAAATAATATTACTCTCAATATATTTTAACGTAAATTACTTTCAATATGATTTAATGAAAAATTACTTTTTATACAAATTTAGAGAGAGTTTCAATGTTATTATTTTTACTCAAAAATTCTGTCCTAATAATATCTTCTGGGTCATTTGAGCCGAGTCCTCGAGGCTCGATAAAGAGAAAAAAATTTCATTCATACAAAGAAGGTAAAAAAATGAAAAATCAAAAATACAATGATAATAGCATTGTTAAAACGTCGATAAAATTTAAAAAAATACAATGAAAAATCATTGCGGTACAATCTGTGGAGTTCAAAAAATACAATGTGAAAATACAATGTGAAAAACACTGTATAATATTCAGTAAGATACAAAAGTACAATAAAAAGAACACTGCAAAATATTTATTAATATTCCAAAAATACAATGAAAAGTACACTTCACAACTTTCAATAAAATTCAAAAATACAATAGCATGACACGACATTGGATAAAAATTGAAAAAAATTGCAATAAGTCAAAAAATTTTAAAGTATTGAAGAAAATTCTACACAATCTACTTTTACGACTAGTGCTGTTAGACAGTTATGAAAAGTTAATATCAGCATGCAGTTCTTATTTTCTTTATTTTTCTTTTTATATGTTAGTTTACTCTTTTTTTTGTTTTGTTATTTTTTTTATTTTGTACAACATCAGCAGAACATATTTATCGGTGACTACGGTTATTTTTTTTTTGCTTCAGCGAAGTGTGGTGAAAAGAACTCTCATTATTATGGATAGTATTAGTAAGCCGATATTGAGTTTATCTTCTTATTGCGTACATAATATTAATAAAGAAATACCAGCAACATTGAAGTAAAAATGTTTGCGAAGAGAATGGAGTAAGAATTTGATATTAGTCAAGAGTAAGGAAAGTGAAAACTTTAGTGTTGTGTTCGTCCTACTCTAATAACCATAACGTCTGTCTGTTCACTTGCAATCAAACCTTGATATGCGTGTGTATGAAATAGAAATTGCATTTAATCTAACCTAAGAGTAATACGTGAAAATATGAAAATCGTAAAACTGGTTCTGTGTGGTCTAGTGCAACTGTGAAATAGGCGTGTATTACTGACATTACTTGTGACGTATGAAAGAGAATGTATCGCCATTATCGTTTCAAACAGACTTGACTCAGAAGCTAATCGTATGCAGGGCAATAGCTGCTCAAAAACTCGGTGTCGAGCAATCGCTCCGACACTTGACTATATAATCATTTCAGAATACATATATAATGAACAACACGACAACATCAATTGATGTTGCGAAACCAGGGAAGGAAGCACCTCTTCTGACTGGTTTGAAGGCATTAGAGCCGTCTCTATGGCGTTATCGCCGAGACAATAAGGTAAATATTCATATGATTATATATGAAACTCGTGAGAGAAAAACCTCAATAACATTATTAACACCATTGGGCTACACAATAAAACAACATCTGCATCAATATGTTTGAGACGGCTAGGCAGAATTTACAATTCTCTCTAAGATAGGCAAATACGGAAAGACTGTTGTATGTGTTGGTAGCAAAACATATATACTGTGGTTTCAAATTTCAGTACGAACAGGTTTGATGTAAATGCTTAGTGTATGGAATGCAAGTTAAAGGCAGTAAGTTCATTCACACTCTGTAGTAGAAATCTTAGCAACTGTAACGTATATTACTGCAGTAGGTATAAAAAAAGTTATTGTTACTAAACGAAAAAAATTAATTATAGCATAAATTAGATCAGTTTTCTGAAATAGTTTGAAATTAACGCACTAACTTTGCAATTTTGTATTTCAAGAAATAAAATAAAATATAACAAAAACATACCTTTGTGAGAATTACCACAATCCAGAAATATTCTTCCTATGAAATAAATTAGATATTAAGTACTAAACAATACACGTATTGTCTGTAATACTGAACGAGTTCCAAATGTTAAAGTTAAAGTCACTTTCACTGGAAAGGAAACTGTCAATGCGGCTGTCGTTGACCTGGGGCCTGGTTGAGATGTTGGTGTTGGACCCATGAAAATCTCTGTTGATGGCACGGATAGATGTATTTCAGCCTGGATTGTAAATAGCTCGAATTCATGGGTTGGATTAGATACTGTATGCATTCGGCAAGTCGTAATTTCAAGTGTTACTACAAGAAGAATTCTCACCGGCGATGTATACATTTTATGCTGGAAATCCTCTCAGTTGCCATTGTGTTCGTTCCCTTGTGATGTTCTGGTGCTGATGTTTTAGAACAGACCCTTCTTGTGGGCGAAAAGAACGAAAATCACAGAAGAGTTGTCCAGTCGTTGCGGAGTGACACCTTTTGTCTTGATATTCGTCCATCATTCTTGTCTTTATTTTCCACCAACTTTTACGAAATTTTTTTTTTAACACTCCTAGCAATGCTCTGTTTCATGGCCAGAAGGAAAGAGAGAGAGAGAGAGAGAGAGAGAGAGAGAGAGAGAGAGAGAGAGAGAGAGAGAGAGAGAGAGAGAGAGAGAGAGAGAGAGAGAGAGAGAGAGAGAGGAATTCAAGTCTCTCTTAAAGATAAATGTGTCACTCATAATGGTGTAGATACGGCTACATTCCTTTGGGGAAGCTTGGCAATGCGGAGGTATGGGATACTGTAAGAAGATAGACAAAGCCTTTCTGATTCTTGGGCGAACAAACTGACGATACAGGCTGCGCTTGCACTATTTATACTGCTTAAGCATGATCCTGGCCAAATTTCGTAAAGCGCTAGGGCCTATGTGTGTCCGTCCGAATCAGAAGGAGGCTTCAGTCTATCCTAATGGAAGCGAGTGTGTTCGTTTACGTCACAACCCGCCTTGTCAGCTTATTCTGTTTCAGAAAAAGGATGAGTTGTACAGTTTACTCAGTCAAGAAGAATGCTAAGAATTTTTCCACGACGTTCTGTTTTGCTGACTTGGCATAGGAAAACAAATGTATAATACGGGGGGGGGGAGGGATGGGGGGAATTTGCACTTGCTCGTAAAGGGCACAATCTTATTAAAATGGTATATAATTGTAATACGGAAATAAATAATATTACTCTCAATATATTTTAACGTAAATTACTTTCAATATGATTTAATGAAAAATTACTTTTTTATACAAATTTAGAGAGAGTTTCAATGTTATTATTTTTACTCAAAAATTCTGTCCTAATAATATCTTCTGGGTCATTTGAGCCGAGTCCTCGAGGCTCGATAAAGAGAAAAAAATTTCATTCATACAAAGAAGGTAAAAAAATGAAAAATCAAAAATACAATGATAATAGCATTGTTAAAACGTCGATAAAATTAAAAAAAATACAATGAAAAATCATTGCGGTACAATCTGTGGAGTTCAAAAAATACAATGTGAAAATACAATGTGAAAAACACTGTATAATATTCAGTAAGATACAAAAGTACAATAAAAAGAACACTGCAAAATATTTATTAATATTCCAAAAATACAATGAAAAGTACACTTCACAACTTTCAATAAAATTCAAAAATACAATAGCATGACACGACATTGGATAAAAATTGAAAAAAATTGCAATAAGTCAAAAAATTTTAAAGTATTGAAGAAAATTCTACACAATCTACTTTTACGACTAGTGCTGTTAGACAGTTATGAAAAGTTAATATCAGCATGCAGTGCTTATTTTCTTTATTTTTCTTTTTATATGTTAGTTTACTCTTTTTTTTGTTTTGTTATTTTTTTTATTTTGTACAACATCAGCAGAACATATTTATCGGTGACTACGGTTATTTTTTTTTTGCTTCAGCGAAGTGTGGTGAAAAGAACTCTCATTATTATGGATAGTATTAGTAAGCCGATATTGAGTTTATCTTCTTATTGCGTACATAATATTAATAAAGAAATACCAGCAACATTGAAGTAAAAATGTTTGCGAAGAGAATGGAGTAAGAATTTGATATTAGTCAAGAGTAAGGAAAGTGAAAACTTTAGTGTTGTGTTCGTCCTACTCTAATAACCATAACGTCTGTCTGTTCACTTGCAATCAAACCTTGATATGCGTGTGTATGAAATAGAAATTGCATTTAATCTAACCTAAGAGTAATACGTGAAAATATGAAAATCGTAAAACTGGTTCTGTGTGGTCTAGTGCAACTGTGAAATAGGCGTGTATTACTGACATTACTTGTGACGTATGAAAGAGAATGTATCGCCATTATCGTTTCAAACAGACTTGACTCAGAAGCTAATCGTATGCAGGGCAATAGCTGCTCAAAAACTCGGTGTCGAGCAATCGCTCCGACACTTGACTATATAATCATTTCAGAATACATATATAATGAACAACACGACAACATCAATTGATGTTGCGAAACCAGGGAAGGAAGCACCTCTTCTGACTGGTTTGAAGGCATTAGAGCCGTCTCTATGGCGTTATCGCCGAGACAATAAGGTAAATATTCATATGATTATATATGAAACTCGTGAGAGAAAAACCTCAATAACATTATTAACACCATTGGGCTACACAATAAAACAACATCTGCATCAATATGTTTGAGACGGCTAGGCAGAATTTACAATTCTCTCTAAGATAGGCAAATACGGAAAGACTGTTGTATGTGTTGGTAGCAAAACATATATACTGTGGTTTCAAATTTCAGTACGAACAGGTTTGATGTAAATGCTTAGTGTATGGAATGCAAGTTAAAGGTAGTAAGTTCATTCACACTCTGTAGTAGAAATCTTAGCAACTGTAACGTATATTACTGCAGTAGGTATAAAAAAGTTATTGTTACTAAACGAAAAAAATTAATTATAGCATAAATTAGATCAGTTTTCTGAAATAGTTTGAAATTAACGCACTAACTTTGCAATTTTGTGTTTCAGGAAATAAAATAAAAATATAACAAAAACATACCTTTGTGAGAATTACCACAATCCAGAAATATTCTTCCTATGAAATAAATTAGATATTAAGTACTAAACAATACACGTATTGTCTGTAATACTGAACGAGTTCCAAATGTTAAAGTTAAAGTCACTTTCACTGGAAAGGAAACTGTCAATGCGGCTGTCGTTGACCTGGGGCCTGGTTGAGATGTTGGTGTTGGACCCATGAAAATCTCTGTTGATGGCACGGATAGATGTATTTCAGCCTGGATTGTAAATAGCTCGAATTCATGGGTTGGATTAGATACTGTATGCATTCGGCAAGTCGTAATTTCAAGTGTTACTACAAGAAGAATTCTCACCGGCGATGTATACATTTTATGCTGGAAATCCTCTCAGTTGCCATTGTGTTCGTTCCCTTGTGATGTTCTGGTGCTGATGTTTTAGAACAGACCCTTCTTGTGGGCGAAAAGAACGAAAATCACAGAAGAGTTGTCCAGTCGTTGCGGAGTGACACCTTTTGTCTTGATATTCGTCCATCATTCTTGTCTTTATTTTCCACCAACTTTTACGAAATTTTTTTTTAACACTCCTAGCAATGCTCTGTTTCATGGCCAGAAGGAAAGAGAGAGAGAGAGAGAGAGAGAGAGAGAGAGAGAGAGAGAGAGAGAGAGAGAGAGAGAGAGAGAGAGAGAGAGAGAGAGAGAGAGAGAGAGAGAGAGAGAGAGAGAGAGAGAGAGAATTCAAGTCTCTCTTAAAGATAAATGTGTCACTCATAATGGTGTAGATACGGCTACATTCCTTTGGGGAAGCTTGGCAATGCGGAGGTATGGGATACTGTAAGAAGATAGACAAAGCCTTTCTGATTCTTGGGCGAACAAACTGACGATACAGGCTGCGCTTGCACTATTTATACTGCTTAAGCATGATCCTGGCCAAATTTCGTAAAGCGCTAGGGCCTATGTGTGTCCGTCCGAATCAGAAGGAGGCTTCAGTCTATCCTAATGGAAGCGAGTGTGTTCGTTTACGTCACAACCCGCCTTGTCAGCTTATTCTGTTTCAGAAAAAGGATGAGTTGTACAGTTTACTCAGTCAAGAAGAATGCTAAGAATTTTTCCACGACGTTCTGTTTTGCTGACTTGGCATAGGAAAACAAATGTATAATACGGGGGGGGGGGAGGGATGGGGGGAATTTGCACTTGCTCGTAAAGGGCACAATCTTATTAAAATGGTATATAATTGTAATACGGAAATAAATAATATTACTCTCAATATATTTTAACGTAAATTACTTTCAATATGATTTAATGAAAAATTACTTTTTTATACAAATTTAGAGAGAGTTTCAATGTTATTATTTTTACTCAAAAATTCTGTCCTAATAATATCTTCTGGGTCATTTGAGCCGAGTCCTCGAGGCTCGATAAAGAGAAAAAAATTTCATTCATACAAAGAAGGTAAAAAAATGAAAAATCAAAAATACAATGATAATAGCATTGTTAAAACGTCGATAAAATTTAAAAAAATACAATGAAAAATCATTGCGGTACAATCTGTGGAGTTCAAAAAATACAATGTGAAAATACAATGTGAAAAACACTGTATAATATTCAGTAAGATACAAAAGTACAATAAAAAGAACACTGCAAAATATTTATTAATATTCCAAAAATACAATGAAAAGTACACTTCACAACTTTCAATAAAATTCAAAAATACAATAGCATGACACGACATTGGATAAAAATTGAAAAAAATTGCAATAAGTCAAAAAATTTTAAAGTATTGAAGAAAATTCTACACAATCTACTTTTACGACTAGTGCTGTTAGACAGTTATGAAAAGTTAATATCAGCATGCAGTGCTTATTTTCTTTATTTTTCTTTTTATATGTTAGTTTACTCTTTTTTTTGTTTTGTTATTTTTTTTATTTTGTACAACATCAGCAGAACATATTTATCGGTGACTACGGTTATTTTTTTTTTGCTTCAGCGAAGTGTGGTGAAAAGAACTCTCATTATTATGGATAGTATTAGTAAGCCGATATTGAGTTTATCTTCTTATTGCGTACATAATATTAATAAAGAAATACCAGCAACATTGAAGTAAAAATGTTTGCGAAGAGAATGGAGTAAGAATTTGATATTAGTCAAGAGTAAGGAAAGTGAAAACTTTAGTGTTGTGTTCGTCCTACTCTAATAACCATAACGTCTGTCTGTTCACTTGCAATCAAACCTTGATATGCGTGTGTATGAAATAGAAATTGCATTTAATCTAACCTAAGAGTAATACGTGAAAATATGAAAATCGTAAAACTGGTTCTGTGTGGTCTAGTGCAACTGTGAAATAGGCGTGTATTACTGACATTACTTGTGACGTATGAAAGAGAATGTATCGCCATTATCGTTTCAAACAGACTTGACTCAGAAGCTAATCGTATGCAGGGCAATAGCTGCTCAAAAACTCGGTGTCGAGCAATCGCTCCGACACTTGACTATATAATCATTTCAGAATACATATATAATGAACAACACGACAACATCAATTGATGTTGCGAAACCAGGGAAGGAAGCACCTCTTCTGACTGGTTTGAAGGCATTAGAGCCGTCTCTATGGCGTTATCGCCGAGACAATAAGGTAAATATTCATATGATTATATATGAAACTCGTGAGAGAAAAACCTCAATAACATTATTAACACCATTGGGCTACACAATAAAACAACATCTGCATCAATATGTTTGAGACGGCTAGGCAGAATTTACAATTCTCTCTAAGATAGGCAAATACGGAAAGACTGTTGTATGTGTTGGTAGCAAAACATATATACTGTGGTTTCAAATTTCAGTACGAACAGGTTTGATGTAAATGCTTAGTGTATGGAATGCAAGTTAAAGGCAGTAAGTTCATTCACACTCTGTAGTAGAAATCTTAGCAACTGTAACGTATATTACTGCAGTAGGTATAAAAAAAGTTATTGTTACTAAACGAAAAAAATTAATTATAGCATAAATTAGATCAGTTTTCTGAAATAGTTTGAAATTAACGCACTAACTTTGCAATTTTGTGTTTCAGGAAATAAAATAAAAATATAACAAAAACATACCTTTGTGAGAATTACCACAATCCAGAAATATTCTTCCTATGAAATAAATTAGATATTAAGTACTAAACAATACACGTATTGTCTGTAATACTGAACGAGTTCCAAATGTTAAAGTTAAAGTCACTTTCACTGGAAAGGAAACTGTCAATGCGGCTGTCGTTGACCTGGGGCCTGGTTGAGATGTTGGTGTTGGACCCATGAAAATCTCTGTTGATGGCACGGATAGATGTATTTCAGCCTGGATTGTAAATAGCTCGAATTCATGGGTTGGATTAGATACTGTATGCATTCGGCAAGTCGTAATTTCAAGTGTTACTACAAGAAGAATTCTCACCGGCGATGTATACATTTTATGCTGGAAATCCTCTCAGTTGCCATTGTGTTCGTTCCCTTGTGATGTTCTGGTGCTGATGTTTTAGAACAGACCCTTCTTGTGGGCGAAAAGAACGAAAATCACAGAAGAGTTGTCCAGTCGTTGCGGAGTGACACCTTTTGTCTTGATATTCGTCCATCATTCTTGTCTTTATTTTCCACCAACTTTTACGAAATTTTTTTTTAACACTCCTAGCAATGCTCTGTTTCATGGCCAGAAGGAAAGAGAGAGAGAGAGAGAGAGAGAGAGAGAGAGAGAGAGAGAGAGAGAGAGAGAGAGAGAGAGGAATTCAAGTCTCTCTTAAAGATAAATGTGTCACTCATAATGGTGTAGATACGGCTACATTCCTTTGGGGAAGCTTGGCAATGCGGAGGTATGGGATACTGTAAGAAGATAGACAAAGCCTTTCTGATTCTTGGGCGAACAAACTGACGATACAGGCTGCGCTTGCACTATTTATACTGCTTAAGCATGATCCTGGCCAAATTTCGTAAAGCGCTAGGGCCTATGTGTGTCCGTCCGAATCAGAAGGAGGCTTCAGTCTATCCTAATGGAAGCGAGTGTGTTCGTTTACGTCACAACCCGCCTTGTCAGCTTATTCTGTTTCAGAAAAAGGATGAGTTGTACAGTTTACTCAGTCAAGAAGAATGCTAAGAATTTTTCCACGACGTTCTGTTTTGCTGACTTGGCATAGGAAAACAAATGTATAATACGGGGGGGGGGGGGGGGGATGGGGGGAATTTGCACTTGCTCGTAAAGGGCACAATCTTATTAAAATGGTATATAATTGTAATACGGAAATAAATAATATTACTCTCAATATATTTTAACGTAAATTACTTTCAATATGATTTAATGAAAAATTACTTTTTATACAAATTTAGAGAGAGTTTCAATGTTATTATTTTTACTCAAAAATTCTGTCCTAATAATATCTTCTGGGTCATTTGAGCCGAGTCCTCGAGGCTCGATAAAGAGAAAAAAATTTCATTCATACAAAGAAGGTAAAAAAATGAAAAATCAAAAATACAATGATAATAGCATTGTTAAAACGTCGATAAAATTAAAAAAAATACAATGAAAAATCATTGCGGTACAATCTGTGGAGTTCAAAAAATACAATGTGAAAATACAATGTGAAAAACACTGTATAATATTCAGTAAGATACAAAAGTACAATAAAAAGAACACTGCAAAATATTTATTAATATTCCAAAAATACAATGAAAAGTACACTTCACAACTTTCAATAAAATTCAAAAATACAATAGCATGACACGACATTGGATAAAAATTGAAAAAAATTGCAATAAGTCAAAAAATTTTAAAGTATTGAAGAAAATTCTACACAATCTACTTTTACGACTAGTGCTGTTAGACAGTTATGAAAAGTTAATATCAGCATGCAGTTCTTATTTTCTTTATTTTTCTTTTTATATGTTAGTTTACTCTTTTTTTTTTTGTTTTGTTATTTTTTTTTATTTTGTACAACATCAGCAGAACATATTTATCGGTGACTACGGTTATTTTTTTTTTTCTTCAGCGAAGTGTGGTGAAAAGAACTCTCATTATTATGGATAGTATTAGTAAGCCGATATTGAGTTTATCTTCTTATTGCGTACATAATATTAATAAAGAAATACCAGCAACATTGAAGTAAAAATGTTTGCGAAGAGAATGGAGTAAGATTTGATATTAGTCAAGAGTAAGGAAAGTGAAAACTTTAGTGTTGTGTTCGTCCTACTCTAATAACCATAACGTCTGTCTGTTCACTTGCAATCAAACCTTGATATGCGTGTGTATGAAATAGAAATTGCATTTAATCTAACCTAAGAGTAATACGTGAAAATATGAAAATCGTAAAACTGGTTCTGTGTGGTCTAGTGCAACTGTGAAATAGGCGTGTATTACTGACATTACTTGTGACGTATGAAAGAGAATGTATCGCCATTATCGTTTCAAACAGACTTGACTCAGAAGCTAATCGTATGCAGGGCAATAGCTGCTCAAAAACTCGGTGTCGAGCAATCGCTCCGACACTTGACTATATAATCATTTCAGAATACATATATAATGAACAACACGACAACATCAATTGATGTTGCGAAACCAGGGAAGGAAGCACCTCTTCTGACTGGTTTGAAGGCATTAGAGCCGTCTCTATGGCGTTATCGCCGAGACAATAAGGTAAATATTCATATGATTATATATGAAACTCGTGAGAGAAAAACCTCAATAACATTATTAACACCATTGGGCTACACAATAAAACAACATCTGCATCAATATGTTTGAGACGGCTAGGCAGAATTTACAATTCTCTCTAAGATAGGCAAATACGGAAAGACTGTTGTATGTGTTGGTAGCAAAACATATATACTGTGGTTTCAAATTTCAGTACGAACAGGTTTGATGTAAATGCTTAGTGTATGGAATGCAAGTTAAAGGCAGTAAGTTCATTCACACTCTGTAGTAGAAATCTTAGCAACTGTAACGTATATTACTGCAGTAGGTATAAAAAAAGTTATTGTTACTAAACGAAAAAAATTAATTATAGCATAAATTAGATCAGTTTTCTGAAATAGTTTGAAATTAACGCACTAACTTTGCAATTTTGTATTTCAAGAAATAAAATAAAAATATAACAAAAACATACCTTTGTGAGAATTACCACAATCCAGAAATATTCTTCCTATGAAATAAATTAGATATTAAGTACTAAACAATACACGTATTGTCTGTAATACTGAACGAGTTCCAAATGTTAAAGTTAAAGTCACTTTCACTGGAAAGGAAACTGTCAATGCGGCTGTCGTTGACCTGGGGCCTGGTTGAGATGTTGGTGTTGGACCCATGAAAATCTCTGTTGATGGCACGGATAGATGTATTTCAGCCTGGATTGTAAATAGCTCGAATTCATGGGTTGGATTAGATACTGTATGCATTCGGCAAGTCGTAATTTCAAGTGTTACTGCAAGAAGAATTCTCACCGGCGATGTATACATTTTATGCTGGAAATCCTCTCAGTTGCCATTGTGTTCGTTCCCTTGTGATGTTCTGGTGCTGATGTTTTAGAACAGACCCTTCTTGTGGGCGAAAAGAACGAAAATCACAGAAGAGTTGTCCAGTCGTTGCGGAGTGACACCTTTTGTCTTGATATTCGTCCATCATTCTTGTCTTTATTTTCCACCAACTTTTACGAAATTTTTTTTTTAACACTCCTAGCAATGCTCTGTTTCATGGCCAGAAGGAAAGAGAGAGAGAGAGAGAGAGAGAGAGAGAGAGAGAGAGAGAGAGAGAGAG
>JAECUM010042891.1:0-11202 GCA_016617855.1 Megalonaias nervosa
CAGCAAAGACACGTGCATGACCTGGGTGACCTGGGATGAAGTTTTTACTGCATGTGACGCAAAGTTTCGTGTCCCAAACAAAAGCATTACACTGATACCGGTGCTTAAAGACACTTTGAATAGACTGATCAAAATAGTTTCCAAACACATGATAAGATGGGATCTATTTATATATTTTGCTCTTTGTTTTAAAAATACAAACCGCTTCGGTGGCCTATTGGTTAGAGAGTCCACAAAGTTGCGGGAGGTCGCGGGTTCGATCCTCCGCAGAGTCATACTAAAGATTTGTTAAAATGGTACTAACAGCTACCTCTCTAGGCGCTCAGCATTAAGAGGTTATTGTTAGGACTGGTCGGCTTGGTATCAGGATAATGTGACTGGGTGGGACATCATGTTACATATGTGCGGCATGATGCCCAGTGTTAGGCATCACTATAAACTGTCATACTGCAGACTTCATAGCGATATGACTGAAAAATTGTCAAAGCTACGTGCAAAATCCAAAACACACACACACACACACACATACACACACACACACACTAAAAATACATGAGGTAAGTATTATCCTGTGTTGCTTTTGAGACAAGTTTATCATAAGTACTTGATCTAATTTTCCGGGACCGCTCCGGTGGCCTAATTGTTAGAACGTCCGCCCCGGATGCGGGAGGCTGTGGGTTCGATGCCCTGCCGAGTCCTACCAAATGCTTTTAAAAATGGTACTAACAGCTGCCTCTCTTGGCGCTCAGAATTAAGAGGTTAGTGTTAGGACTGGTCGGCCTGGTGTCAGGATAATGTGACTGGGTGGGACATCATGCTACATGTCTGTGGCATGATACCCAAGTGTTAGACATCACTTTAAACCGCCACACTACAGACATCGTAGCGATATGACTGAAAAAGAGTTAAAGCTACGTTAAAAATTTAAATCACATACGCACACACACACTCTAAATTTCTGGCGTTGCTCTACGTCTATCTGTTGGCACAATAACTGTACCACCAACCACTAGAAATTGGTTCAAATCTGGTTCCAGAACCATTGGTACCACAACAATATCTGAGAAAAGTTCAAGACAGGTTTCACTTCTTATACGGAGCTCGTTCAATTCATAGTAAAATATTATATTCAATGAACAGGAACCCTAAGGCATTTGAAAAATAGATAATAACTGCGATGAATAAAATTACAATCATATCTGCTACAATTTGACGGCAGTTGGAAAAATAGTTGTCGTTTTATAGGCAAATTTTTAAAAATAGAATCGGGAAGCGTATCTAGTATCCAATAATAACGGTTCAGTAAAACGGGAATGATTTGCACTATACTTTTATCACGCAAGTGTTTACACGATACAAAGAAATAGGGGAAAAGATCAATATGGTACATGCTCATCCCATCCACATCACATAATAATTGCTCTCAGTGCTCCGGTGTCGCTAATAGACGAAAGATGCCCGACTAAGAAACCTATCCTACACAAGAATACAAAAAACCTGGCAAACTCCCAAAGAAACATGTGCACTCTTAGGATAACAGCTCACAGTCGGTTAAAGTCGACGTCAGCGAGTGTAAGCAAAACTAATTTTATTTTTCCTGAGAAACTGTCTCCTAAAGACATAATAAACCGAACTGGATTATATGTACTAATTTTGGTGGTAAGACGGCGGTTTTAAGTGATGATTATCACAACGCAATCTTCATATTATTTTCGAACTTGAAATGGAGTCGAATGACTCTGAAAGCAATCATATTAAACATTTTGACTGTGTTGCCATATTTTTTTTTGTCACATCTTTTGTTTGGTTGATAAAAGTATCACTATACAGTTGCTGTGTTTGCCAATAAATTATGCCCCATACCTTATATTAAATGGTACACACAAGATGTAAGGTTTACTCTGGGTTCTGCGATACAAAAGGCCTCATTGTGATAACTTCTGGGCTGGCAAGATTTGCATATTTCATTAAATGGGAAAGGTTTGATCATTTAGGATATATGTATTCTGTTTAAGAGTTTTCAACATGCGGTAGATCCACCTGCACGCCATTATGTGATTGCAAATCGTATAATTATTTATATTATCCATACATTTTCTTTGTAGACTTATATTGATTGTTAGGTCCCTATATTCACGATAATATATATTATAAGTTTAGTTTCGTTTAAATAGACCCTCACATTAATCTTGAAGATCTCCACTGAGCGAGGGTCTCTTTCAGGTTTGTCAGAAATCTCATTTCAGTTTTCTTTCTTTACGAAAACTAAGCTGTAAGTCTTATAGTTTTCATAAGTTTGAAACACTCTAGTGACAATTTAAATAAAATCACATTATTTTAATATAACTATTATGATCACATTTAAAATAGCTTATGAGGTTCACTAATTTAACGATCTGAACTATTTAATGTGTGTGTGTCTGTGTGTGTGTGTCTGTGTGTTTGTATGTATACCTAATGACAGCAGTGAGAATGTTCACTATTATTTTTTATTATTTTTAGTACATAATTATGTGGGTCTTCGTGCTCCCTCTGTCTGTTTGTCGGAAAGCCCCATCCACGGCGAATCAATGTTTCACACATTGGACTAGCCAGTATTACTATTTACCACACTCCACCCCAATCCCCAATCCGTTCTTTATATATATATATATATATATATATATATATATATATATATATATATATATATATATATATACTATACTATATATATATATATATATATATATATATATATATATATACTATATATGTATGTATATATATATATATATATATATATATATATATGATAGGAGAAAAGAAGAAACAATAACTGATATTACCGTGTTTTTAAGAAAAAAAAAGAGAAAAAGATCCTTGCATTCAAAGTCTGAACACGCACAGTTGCTTGTAAATGACATGAGGTAACGGGAAATAAAATTAAACGGAGACAGAAAAGCAAATAAAGATACAAACATACATGCATGCATTCATACATACACACAGGCAGACAGACACTTGTAATGTGAAAACGCTACTTACCAGTTATTCGAATCACGTTATATTCTTGGTAAGTGAAGAAAATAAATCAAATCTACTCGGCAAAAATAACTCAGACCTTTGAGAAAAGCATGGCTCATTTCGGAAGAAACACCTCATTACTATGCACACTTCCTGTTACCAAAACCTTATAATCGATTCATATATAAGATGAAAAGGATGTAAAACAATGGCAGCGCTACAAATTATAGATCTACGTACGCGTTTCTTATAATTTGACTAAAAAGACGATACTACCCACAGAAAGAAATAATATGACTGATAGTTAAATAGATGGGAATATACAAACTATTTCAGTGTTAGATAATTACACATATACACATGCATACATACATACATCCATACATGCATACATACTTGAGACTACGATATGTCATCATGTATTTTACCGATATAAAACAAAACGTTGGCTTAGCCAATGTCAGCTGCAAACGTTTGAAGAACATTTGAAGCGTGTTCAGAATATATTTGATTAAAACTGCTATTATTAAAATTAGTTTGTTATCTTTCGTTGTGCACCACAACAGTAGTTCCACATAAACTGTTATTCCGGACACGCCCTTTTATGCAGTTGTTTATATTTGTCCGAATTACATATTAGTGCCATATGGCAGATTGCCTTTAGTTATTGGTGAAGTATTTGATCAAAGTGTCAATTCTCTGTAATTTATGTCGTACATGACTTCTCACAAACTGGGGATAGACAGAAAAATATAGGACTGGGATAAACGGAAACATATTTGTCTGGAAGAGACAGAAAAATGTTGACACGGTCCAGATTGTAGACCATTCCGATCTTAAATAAATGTCCACATAATTCGAGGCAAGTGTAATCTATCTGTCTTGGCCATCCCATAAAGTGCACATATCAGTATATTTTTTATTTCAAGCAGATACATTTTGGTCTTTCCTTTGCGTAAAAAATGATCTCATCGCGATAATGAAGTTTATAATGTGCATGACGTCACCAATAAACTCATGCAAATAAACACATGAATTAATCTTAATATTGTCTCCGTATAATAATATAAATACTAGCTTTGTTTACCTAAAAGGCAAATTGTATGCTTTATGTTCATTGACTTATATTTATGTAACCACACTTTACCGAAGCATTAGGTAATTTAGTGCATTTTAAAGGATTTGCATCAATTATGTTCAAGTTAATGTATATTTTGCATTGTCTTTAGGTCTCTAAAACTACTGAAAATTTTGTAAGAAATAAATCAAAACACACATATATTTGGAAAGGACATGAGAACTAGGTCACTAGATTTGAATTGTCATCAATGTTGATACACATCAACGACAATCTTGAATGGGGCAGAAAAATGAAAGAAAGAATTAAGTCCGCTGCATATATACAACCATACATGCATTAACATATAGATGGGTATATCTTTGTATTGTAGAACATATTCCAACATATTCCAATACATATCATCCACCCTCCTAGGTAAGCTTGGATGGAACCAATTAGTTACACTTAGTGATGTGTTTTCTACATACATATTGACTACTAATAGTCCATAGTTGCCTGAAAATTCTAGGCATAAAGTACATGTTTAAAAAGGTAGTAAAGTACAGACTGTTCGCGAACAATTGTAACAGTCACATAGTGGTGTTTTTCTTGAGTATTTGATTAAGGAAAGAAATTAATTAAACCAGAAACTGAAACCAGCTGCATTGTTATTTCCTGCTGCACAATGGTACTTGAAGACTTACTTAAGGAAGAGGAGACAATGCAAAACTATCATTCCCATTTCTCTCCACTTTTTCACTAGTGCACCTGTTGAATATATACATATTTGCATGTATACCGACATCGATATATACATACACACATATGAACATTGGAATGTTACTGGTGGGTTTTAAGCACGGGTCAAGATGAAAATGAGAAGTGTTAACAAGAAAACATCTAAAACTGGGTTCAAATTAAGAACGGGCAATAATGACAAAAACCAACCTGAAATAGAATCCGACAAATGCCTTCCAAAATAATTTATCTATCTCTCCAAATGATCGTGTAATTGTTATGAAATTAAACAAAAAGAAATATGAGAGGAAAAAAAGGAATACTTATCCACATTATTACATTTATAGGACTGAGCGAGTTGGCATTTTTAAAAATGATACATAATTGATGACCAGTCTAATTTTCTCAAGAATTTTACAGCGGGCTCCTAGATAGAAATGAGTTCATTCATATTATCATAACACTAATTGCATGGACAACTATGCCTCTACGGGTTTCAAGGAAATATGTTGTTGACAATGAATAATAATTTTGAAAGCAAAGTTTAATTTTTAGTTCACAAAATACTAAGTAGCCGATGACCTATATATGGATCCAGCCTACGTGTGCCTGTATATTAAATTCCGTCATGATATGGACAAAGGTAGTTGACGGCCTGGTTTCGATGGATTCAAGGTTGAATTTCATGAGCTCATTTGAAAATATTTTGGTGGATTTTTATACAGATCTCTATATTTTGGATGTGAAGACATAATTCTATACATTGTCCCCTGAATTGTCACATGTAGAAGATGAAGATAAAAGATTTACAAATTCATTCCCTGATGTAAGCAATAAAAGTGCATCAGCTTCAATACCAGATAGGCGTTAGAACGTACGTCCTTCTATTATAAATGATAATCAGAAATGTTTCATGAAAGGTAGATTTATTAGTAAAAACACTATAATTTTATACGACTTTAAACTACCTGGACAAAATAGATCATTCATTTTTTTATAAATTGAATGTTTTGGAAAATGATCTGAAATTTATTAATTTTGTTAATCCTAGTTTTCAATGGTTCAAAATATTTTTCAGCAAATCTAAAAGTGGTGTCAATAATAATGATCATTCATCACAGTTCTTTCACTGAGAGAGAGAGAGAGAGAGAGAGAGAGAGAGAGAGAGAGAGAGAGAGAGATAGTGCCGTCAAGGCGACCCATTAATCCCATATCCATTTTTATAGAATAGTACTTGTCTCCACTAATCTCAGGAATAAGAAAAATATTACAGGAATATTCTTACAATGACAGAAAATTTAAACTGGGTCAGTACACGTATGATTTTTTTATTACTGGATTGTCTACACGGCCCCTTAGGTGTACCATCGAAACTCTTAAGGATTTCTTTTGTCAGCCTCTGGGTTACATTGTAATGTATTAATATCAAAAGCCATTTACATAGGAAGGAAAAACGTTTCATAAGGAAAATGTGAATATACATTGAAATCATTTAATCTATTTCTTCCTTTCGACTTTTAGGAATAGAGTTCTCTTTAAACCTAGACGATATGATTAAATTAAGAAAAGTAATTCAAAGAAGATATAAAAAGGTCTATTGTGAAGAGTAATCTATCCCTTATCTGAAATCATTGATTTCGCCAAAAGTTACTAAGTTTTTTTCGGTAATGCGTCCATTATAAGTTGAAAATAAAATTAGCAAAAGACTTGTACAGATTATTTGCAGCATTAAAACCGAAATGGTTAAAAAAAGATATACGTATGCCCTCACTGACTGACGGTGGTCCTGGAAGGGTTAATATTTATCTCTTGAATCCATACATCAAGATCACTTGAATCAACTGTCTTATTAGAAATGAAAGACATTGAGAAAATATGGTTATAAAATTATGTTCTAGGAATATTAGGAGGCATCGTGATAAAATTAGGGTAGACAAAATTACCCGAGATTAGTAAATGTTTTAGTAAGAAATGTTGGCAAGATGTTATCCATTCGTAGCAAAATGACAAAATAAGCCCCCGTCAGTCGAATAGTAATTGTATCAGGATGTTTTAAACATTGTTGATGTTAATACCATTCCTTCCTACGGAAAATAAGATGAAAAGGAATAACATGAGAAAAAACTCTTTTTGATAATCAAGGATCATTATTAAATTTTAAGGCACTATGTCAAACTCCTTGCATTAATAATTTCAATTAATTTCTCAATTATATAAAAAAGATCTAGTCACTGCGGAAGACAAATACAACCTTGTATTAAGAAGGTATATACTATTTCAAAAGTATATTGAGAAGAAGGTTTAATCGAAACAAATTAGAGTTCAAAATCTGTATTTAAAGATTTGGTGAAGAGTAGAATAAATATAACTTATGGAAAACATAATGCAATTGCAAAACCATTAATTGCGCTATAAACGTGATAAAATGGGGAAAAGTCTAATTTTAGCAAAGAAGACGCAAATATACTAAATCATTGCCTTTCAGTTTAAATTTATGCAAAGAATTATTGTATCAAATCAATTTTTACAAGATAAAAAATTATTGATGACGATAAATGTTCTTATTGTAAAGAAGTAGTCAGGAAGATATAAGACCTATTTTATGACTGTCTGCTTATTGAAGCGTTTTTGAAGTCTTTTTCTGCATGGGTTAAGAATTAAATACTAAATATTTTTATTGCAAAACGAGATGTTTTCTTTTTTCTTTTAGAACTACAGTTTATTAGAGAAATTTTTATTTGTGGTGATTGTACAAACCATTTTTTAATTTCCTTTTTTACAAAAGTTTTTTGCTGTTTACTCTAGTGTATGTGTGTGTGTGTGTGTGTGTGTGTGTGTGTGTGTGTGTGTGTGTGTGTTTTGGAGTTTTAACAGAGCGTTAACAATTTTTCAGACATATCGCTACAATGTCTACAGTGTGACAGTTTATAGTTATGTCTAGCGCTGGGGCAGCATGCCACAGACATGTAGCATGATGTCCCACCCAGTCACATTATCCTGACACGAGGCCTACCAATCCTATCACTAACCTCTTAATGTCGAGCGCCAAGCGAGGCAGCTGCCAGTACCGTCTGTACAAGTCTTTGGTAAGACGCGGGGAAGTTCGAAACCGCAACCTCCCGCATCCGATGTGGACGCTTTAACCACTAGGCGGTATGCTCTTTGGTTTAGAAATCCGAATTAGGTACAATGATAAGGTTATGATAATGAAATATATCATATTTTACACGCTTACAGTAAAATATTAGACACAACTCCCACATAGTCTTTATCATTAAAGTACGATGAATAAAACAAAATTGTTCAAAATAGTTTGCGAGATTAACAAAACTAACAGCCCCAAAACACACCCCCGCACACACTGACCGCTTTCATTCACACATGTACATGCACACCTGTCCAATTCAACATCGTTAATGCCATAATCAAATGGAAATGGAGACTAGATAAGTAAAGCAGATATTATCACGTGTACAGAAGTGAAGCTATTTATTTTATTAACACCATTCTGTATTTGCAATTAAAAGGATCTTGGAAAAGTCGAGGAATGAATTTCTGATATGAACGTATACAATTTATGTTTGCTCTTTTGAGTTGTTGATTCCATCTGCGTTGGAAAAATCCATTGAAATACTCCTATCTTGAAGCCAGGGAATGTGACTTCTTGAACATAAGCTCGCGTGAATCATTCACTATGAACACGTATGACGTAATTTCCCGTCTCCGAGCAAAAGTAGGACGACGAGTTCAGTGTGTAAAACTATTTTGAATGCATTAATAGGAACTGGTCTTTATGACGATATCATACAAAGAAATAGAGAAGACCATACGGTCTTGTCATCGCCCGACCATTCTGGAGAGCTCCCTGTTCGCGAGCAGTAACAGGAGCCATGGAAGCAATGAATTGTTTAAATAAAGTGAAGGATGTACCTCCATAGAAATTACTATTAACGAGAATGTCGTAACTTCAGGCGTTAATAAAGTGCTAGAATTCATAGCAGTTTCTGAGAAACATGCTTTAAAACAAAGATGTGCCAGTTTCTCAGCAAGAGGAATTAGTAAGTATAAAGACAAGTCGTTTGCATCTGTCAATACAGAAAAAAAATCAAAACCAATATTAATTTTCACTTGAAAAATAACTCATGCGCGAAATCTAAATTATTGCGCATTACACATGCCCACATCGCTAAATGTGAAAAATATTCCTCACTTAATTAAAACTGGCTAAACATGTGCACATATAATGAAATACAATTATCAAAGGTTTTTTATATGATCCGTTGCCATAATGTGCATGGATGTTAATGAAATAAAAGCCAGCGATCTAGAAGGCGATAGTGTTGTTGTTGTCGCTGAGGGCAAAGCCATTAATGTTTCAGTAGCATTGCATTGAATCGCAACGATAATAATGGTGCAGTGGTCTCACTGACAAATGTGGCAAAGTCGTCCATTAAGTATATAAACGCTTTATCTGCCACCAGCTTAATTTTGCCGTCCCGGTCAACATAAGGTGGCTACCGTCGAGACCAAAATAGCCTGCTCTGGGAAACCTTAGTATCCAGGTTTTCAAGGTTTCCACCTACCAAGTGGATGCAAGTAGCTCGTGCTGCCGATAACTGGTAATTGATAAACTCCGTTGTGCTGCATACTGGGGGTCAAGTGGGTCACGGACGTCATTGATTATATTACTTCCTGTCATCAGAGAGTCTCCCTGCACTGCAGGCGACACTGTTTAAATACATTCATTTGCGTACAGGACCAGGTCATTTGTGTCAGTATTAATGCCGAAGTTAGTGAAAGATGCCAGGTCACCCTCGGTTGAATAGTGGAATAGATTACTCTGTTACTCTGACGGGTGTTTACTCTTTGATCAGTAAAACGTCCATATATGTATGCAAGCATGCTGGGTATTATAGTCAGATAATATCATCTTATGTGGAGAACTTCCAGCATAAAGACCGGGGTCAGTCGTTCCAGAGCTTATACTAAAAAGGCGGGAAGTGGCAGCATGCCACATAATGAAAAAGGATAATAATATATCTGCGAACCTGACGTTGGTCAGTAGGAACTGTGGACTCATACAAAGTCGTCTATGTAATGTTACACGAATCATGGTCAATAATGGGATCCCATTCAAGCCAAAGCGAATTTCCATATTTTCACTTTTTTAGGAACATTGACTTCTATACAACCATTACTTTTCTTTTATTTCAAGCGGACCACAAAATGCTTGTCAGTTGTCTCTGTTTTCTGCAATCAGCCATGCTACTAATAATACAACGTGCAATCTCAACAGGTTTAAAACAACAGAAATGCATGGCTTGGTAAGAGCGCTGAGAACATAAGGACGTCCACTCCACATTTGTCTCATGGTTTCCGGAGGTATCGTATAATACGACCACGTTATTTTGGTTTGTTTTATTGCCGCGGTTGATTAAAGCTGGGAAGTCGGCTTCGGTCGTGTTATTAGCAGCGGTCACTCATTAGGGTGACGGTTATTTTTATTAGGAGTGTATCTTCGTTTATCATGAGGCATAGTTTCTAAAGATGGCCAGTCTCCTATAAAGGGCAGTAAAAAATTTACCTCTAATATTGTGTCTGGCGTTTGGTTGAACTCAATTAGTCTCAACACCATAATGATCTGATGGCCAAAAACAAACTCATCAGTTCTTTTTGTTGCTGGGAACATGAAGGAAGCGGAAATATCCCATGCTCGTCGAAAACAATTCTAATTCACGAAGCGGTGTGAAATCGTTTTAGTCTAATTAGTGCATCAAATCAGAATGTCGTGCACAAAATATGTAATAAATGAATGGAATAACAGATATCTGAACAGGGATATAGAACAGAAAAAACTCGCTTCCCCCTATGAAAAATATAACAGTTTAATTCATTACATGAACAAATTGAAATTGAACATCACATTGAATGATTCACTTTCTCCTGAGTTACAAAATTTAAGAAAAATTCGCTTAGCCAGAACCGTTATACAGTTATACCAAATTTCATCATATAATCGAGCGATTGATAAAACCCAAATTGCCAGTATAACTTGGTTGATTCCGACCTTTCCCAAATCACTGCTAGTGATTGGTCGTCGCCACCGTATATCTTTCCCTTCCCAACCCCCACCATCCTCTTTAGGTCGTCAGTGGGATTGGTTGTGAACTGCTCTCTTTTCTACTGTGCAGTATAGGTATGGAGCTATTGTTTCTTTCGAGTAGAAATTTTCTTCTCCTTGGATTAATCAATACTCCCACCCATTTTACGTCAGATATCGTCAATGGTAATTGAAATGAACTAAGCTATGATCAGTTCACCCTTATACCGATACACAAGCAATCTATTAACGCGAACTTATGTCTTTTCTAGTGGTTCCCCTCATTCCTAACTCGAAC
>JAECUM010042892.1:0-41342 GCA_016617855.1 Megalonaias nervosa
ATTATCGTTTGCAGTCGACACATTTTCTTTAAAAAATTCTCTAAATTTGCTTAATAGCCTACAATTACTACTATAGCAATGAAATATCCGGGATATAATTTGCGCTTACATAAATGTACACAAAATAACAGATGTCGTTATGGCTTATCGAAATCTAGGTTAATACAAATATTTTCTAGTATCCGCAACAAGTTGATATAAACTAGTTGAAACATAATACATTTAAAGGTTTAATTCCTGTAGAAACAGCCATGTTTCGCACACACTACGGTTTTTCTGTTTTATTTGTTTGTCTTGTCTATGTTTTGTATATGCCTTTGAAAAAGACTCATTAAGAGTCGAAAGCGCTCAGGCTAGTTAGATACTAGTTTTGCACTGTTCGGTGTAAGGTTATATATATATATATATATATATATATATATATATATATATATATATATATAGAGAGAGAGAGAGAGAGAGAGAGAGAGAGAGAGAGAGAGAGAGAGAGAGATGTGTCTCTCTGTGTGTTATGTATTTCAGATATTCATCGATTGTGCACAAAAACTCTCACGAAAGAAAGGATTGGCTAGTGAAAAGAAAAATAAGAGAAGTTTTCTCACACGTCATTAACGGTGTAAGTTATGAATATATAATTAAATATATGTATTTAAAAAGTTCCTTAAATTCACATGCTCTATGTTTCGTTTCCTCTAAAGCAAAAACAAACAATGGAATTGGAATTGAACGATGCATAATGCACGAATCTCTTTTTCACCGCCAAAACTGTACAGATTTAGATTCACTTCGATAAATACCACCTGATAGGGGTTACTGTAATTTTTGCAATGTTATTACGATAAAACTTCTTTCAACAGGCCTCGTTGTATAATTCAGTCTCCTTTGTAAACATGATACTCTGTAACACAAAAATAATTGTCGCAAAACGGTTGATATAATGCAAGAAGACCTTCATATACTAAACATCCATATCAAGCGGCCAGATGATGGTATTAATAGAAATCTGGTTATAGAAGTTTCATCTGGGTTTTTTTAAATGAACACTCTTTGATGGCAAACATAATTTATTATGTTTCCTTTCTTATCTGCTATGCTTGTCATAGATGTAATGGATCTTCCGTATAATATCAAAAGACAATTTTATGAATGCGGATCCTCTGAGAATAATTTGACAACACGAACACACACCCTTTATTTTGTATTTGTTTATGTAAATGTGTGCATTCTAATCACGCTTAAATTACTTGTTCTGTTATAGGTGAACCTGCGCTACAAAGAAATAGAAGATCCAAGTGTAGAAATCATTGTCACCCTCCGTGAATTTTTCATTTTTAGGGTAAATACCTCTGTAAGCTCTGGATTCCTACGCGTCCTTTAGTACTTGAGAAAATATGGTTTAATGTTAGTCATCCGTTACAACAAATATAAACAATTTGAATTATAGCCTTAGTCCGGGCGGGGCGGGTGTAGATGAATGTAGCGTCGAAGGATCTGTAAAATCCTAGAATTCTTGTTTCCATATAATCCATCCTTCCGATATTCCAGAAATCAGGTCCACTGGAAACAATAATCGCTCCCTTCTATCGAATACAATAAACGATCTATTCTAACGGCTATATCCTGCAAAGTTAATTAAAATACTTTGCATGAGTAATCAATACTTGTACACGTTTCAAAACATGCTTTGTACTAGTTTTAAGTACGAGTTACAACCGATAATTCTTAAATAATTGCCACTGTTTCTGCGTAAGTACCAGAATGTAGAGCAGAACAATGTCAAATCATGAACGGAAATCAGTATTGTATTGATGTTAAAATAATCGATCACTGGTGGCAAAGTTTAAAAACAATAAATTATTCTTTAATATCTATTTGAATTTATGATAGCAGTTCAACTGAATCAAATCTTAGACGTTCAGCCAACATTTCAGCAATTAGTATTAAACATTTTCCCTTATTCAGACAAGAGGTGGGGCAAATGTCGAGTTTATCACATAATATTACTAGAAAATATTTAGTTCCCACCTCGGCAAAATTTACATTTCTGATAACACTAGTTATGCAATATTTTTTAGATTACATTTTCTTCACCTCCATTACTTTTACAGTAGTAAACATCAGGATAATTCATTTAAGGTCTCATGCAGATAAATGTAATATACCTGTCGTTGCTCCTCTTGGTTGATTTTGAGAGAGCATTCTATCCAGAAAACTGCGCATGTATGCAATTATTGCCAACATTTTGAATATTTGTCATTTGATTGTTCAACTAAAAGATAGATTACTCTGTTTAATAACGATATACTGAAAAGAAACCTTGCGCTTTAGTGAATGGATACAGCTCTCCATGGTTTAATGTTCATCGTGGATGTAGAAAAGCGGATCCGCTGTCCCTTCATATATTTCCACGTTGTCCAGAGATATTAGCAAGAGTGATGATACATAAATTTAGTATTTTGGGTATAGAAGTAAATGACAGACATTCTTGTATCATAATATGATGCCGACACCCCAATATTTTTAAACTACTCAGACAATGCTGTAAGTAGAACATTGTATGTATAAATGTTGCATGCTCCAATCTGAAGTGTCTTTATATTAATCTAGATACGACAAACAACCTTTCGTTGGAAAGGATAAAACTAAGTAGTCCAAAAGTGTGTAGAGATCCTAACCTCATATGAGAACAATGACTATTGGCGGCTTTGGGTATAAAGTATTGTTCATATCTAAACCAAACATCGAGCATGAATTCCCAAAATATATTACACAAAAAATGAAAACTGTTAAGTCGACAATAAAAAATAATTGTTAGCAATTATGCGTTAAGATAAGGTCTTAAAGCTTTTGCTTTTGTCACAATTAAATTATCAGTTATATACCTTTCATCCCAGTGCATCCTGCTAAAACATACAACGTAAGTATAAAACAGCGATTGATAACTGAAGGAAGAACAAAAATATTCCAGTCTCCTTTCTTTTGAAAAAGGGTTTCCGTGACAAAATTAATGCGGGAGTCAATGTCTGGTGTTTCCAGTATAAATTACTACATGGAATATTACGAGCTAATGGTTACTGTACTAAAATTGGTATACTGAATGACGTGTAAAGGAATTTGCTTCCAAAACAATCCAGAAATTCTCTCATTTTTCGGGAACGTCTAAATCAGACAGATTTTATCAAGATATAAGGTTATGTACACATATTACCGAAATAAATTCAACAGAAAAACATGTAATCGGTGGTGTTAAATTCTCAGAAAAGCCTAGTACTGGGTAACATATTAGTTGCAACTAACTATCTATCTATTGATCTATATATATATATATATATATATATATATATATATATATATATATATATATATATATATATATATATATATTACAAACGTTCTAGCATTTGTTTATGTATATATCACGTTTAGAGGTTTAAATTTTGATTCATATGTGATATATGGTTATTTTAAAGTAAACTCTATATACTTAAAGATCCTTTACTGAATAGTTATTTGTATGCAAACGTAAAGAGGAATGACTTTCTCTTTGAACAGTCTCCTTCTCTTTCTCCTTCCCATCTGTTTCGTTCTCTCTCTCTCTCTCTCTCTCTCTCTCTCTCTCTCTCTCTCTCTCTCTCTGTGCATATTATATATTTCTGCTGTATTTACATTTTCCCTAATCATTATATATACGACCACATTTTATAAGGTAGCCTGTAGTATGTACCCCACAATGCAGCTAGCAATGTGCAGGGAAAATAAATTAGAAAAAGAAACAACATGTGATTTGTTTCATTTACACCCGTTTTGTTATTCTTGTGCTTATATTAACACTAAATTAGTAGTCGAATCGAAATAACTAATACATGATTTGTTAACTTGCTTTTTGCTTTTAGAATTAAACTTATGTTCCAGAATTAGATTTTTTCCTTTTATGTCCCATTTTTATTAAAGACGGAAAACGACTTCCCACACAAGGATTCCATGGTGCAGGACCTTGAAGGATGTGACTATATTGACATTTACAAGTATCTTGCTGATCTTACACACTGGACTAAAATCCACGGCTCAAATAGCGACAACGTAATGCTCTTTACGAGGTAAGTGTATGCAAAGCAAATATAAATTATGTGTATGTAACCCAGTTATAAACATACACGTTTAGGGTACGATAACTGCGAGCGGAATATGCTAAATTACGCATAAAATATGTCACACGCGTGGCTAAATTGTCAGCAAATGCTATTTTCTCAATAAAGCCTAATATTTGATATCATGTTTGTAGCCTAATGCATGTTACAATATGTCTTGTATGTTATAATTTAATTACTTGTGATAAATACCTTGCTGTATTTGCAAATACTTCGATGCAATCGGCATATGGTATGCATGTATTTCACCCAGATTCCATATTACATATAATTTTTCCCTACAAAGATTTACCTAATAAACTGTTTAAACGTTCTTCAAAGTATCACATTTATGCAACGAATGTTTCATAATTTAAGGGAAATTACTCTTTATCAACTACAATGTAGCAGTTTCTGAACCTCGAGAAGTAATACGTTCCACTGGTTACAGTAAAAATCCATTTCTATCTTTTATAGTATTTCAGAGGCACTTTAATTTTTTTTAAGTCATAAAATAAACTTATTCATATCTATCTATAAATAGATTGACGCAGTCACACTTAACTATTAGGCAACGGGTGGTGCGTGGTCAAAGATAAACTAACGACGGTACCGATAGGACAGTCAGAAGAGTAATGATAGTAAAGACAGAAAGAAGTTGAAGAGTGTCAGTGTTCGTTTTCGCCACTTCATACTCAGACCAATCATGCTACTGTAGCAGCGATTAGATAACGAACCTCAACCGGCATAGCCCTGAGAATCGCTAGGTCTTACTTGTAGCTGACTAGTTCATTAGAATGCGATTTTGGAAAGCTCCTGCCTGCTTGTGAGATAACAAGTCAGGAGCATCTGCAATTATTGATTGTAATTTGTTCCAAGTACATATTGTACATGGGGAAAAAGCTGTCCTTGAAACAATTTGATGATGCTGACTTTAATCGGAATTTTATCCTGTGGTTTGCCCTAGTTTGGCTATATGCTAGGGGCAGGTATTTGTCCACTGGTATGTCCACTAGGTTGTTCGCTATCTTGTACAACATGGTCAGCTGGGTCTTGGTTCGCCTGGATTCAAGTGATTCCAACCGGAGATGGTTCAACATTGCACTACCACTGCTAGTGTTACGATATCTATTTGTGGTGAATCTAGCAGCTCTCCTGTGAACTATCTCTGTCTTATATATTAGCTCTTTATTATGTGGGTTCCACACAGTTGAGCAGTACTCAAGGCCTGGTCGAATCAGTGTGAAATAAATGCACTTTTTTACTTCCTCATTGTTGATTTGGATGATGCGGCGCAATAAACCAAGATTACTGTTCCCTTTTCTCAGTATCTTCTCCATGTGCCTTTTCCAATAGAGGTCTCTGGAAAATTCCACCCCAAGATACTCTGTTGCCTGATCAGTAGCTAGCTTGTGCCCCTTCAGAGTATATTCGGACAAGATTGGTGATTTCCTCCTGTAAACTCTTAGGATGCTGAGTTTTTCTGGGTGGAACGACATACCCCAAGTTCTTTCACAGAGGGCCAGTCGGTTCGGGTCGTCTTGAAGGATTTCACAATAATTGAGGCATTTATTTCCCTGTAGACTATACAGTCATCTAAAAACCCTACTGTGTTGGATTTGACACTCTTAGGTTGGACATTGATGAGAAAGAGGATAGGAACCAAAACACTCCCAAAACGCTCCCTTGAGGTACCCCGCTAACAACCTGTGTTGGGTCTGTTGTTGTTCCATCTACTATAACCCTCTGCGATCTGTCTGTCAGAAAATTTCTGATCCATTTCTGAGTATTAACACTGATGCCATAGTGGTCCAACTTACAGAGGAATCTTTGATGTGGGACACAATCGAAGTCTTACTGAAGTCAAGGACAGTGAGCTCATACTGATTCCCTCTGTCTAAGGATTTGGAGATTTTATCCACTAATGTTACGAGCTGTGTTTCACAGCTTCATCTGGCGCCGAAACCATTCTGGCATTCTGTTAGGATGTTGAAATGATGTAGATGATGCATCATGTTGCTGGCTATGATGGGTTCAAGCATTTTGCAACTTATACATAGAAAGGAGACAGGTCTATAATTGCTGGCCTTGAATCTTTCTCCGTTTTTTGAAGATAGCCGTAGCATTGGTGTTTTCCCTTTACAGGGACATAACCTTCTGGTACATATAATTAAAGTATGGTGCACACACTTCTGCTATCTCTTTCAAGATCCTTGCTGGAATCATATCTGGTCCAGTGGCTTTCTGTGGGTTAATTTTCCGCAACAAGCTGTATACAATTTCTTCAGTAACTTGGATGTCAGGCATTGGTGGGTAACGATCTCCGTGTAGGCTTTGTAGATCACTTTTATCCTCTTTTCTAATTCTGACTGGTATTGACGATTAAGTATGATAGCCTTGTCGGATGCCTCTGAATGTAGTTTCCCGTGTTTCTTGAGGGGTGCCACCCCACAGTTGTCTCTATGTAAGGACTTAATGTAGTTCCAAAAGCTCTTCTGCTTGTTTGGTTGTTGTTCTTGATTTGGATTTCCAATTTCAATCAAGTTTTCAATATATCTCCACTAGACCTGCTGTTGTAAGCGTTGATAACTTGCTTTTGCTTCTTTTAAAAGTTTCCGATCTCTTGTTTTTCCTGATGTTTCCTGTTTGCAAACAATTTGTTCCGTCTTCTGTGTTGGGCTTTAAAAGATTTTTCTATCCAACTCTTGTTTGTTTTGTTTTCAGATAGGGTCTTATATGGTATAAATTTATCCATTAACCGTTTGACGTTCTCCTCAACAGTTTCCATGTGTCATTTGCAGAAAGGTTGTCTTTCTTTCACGTATGAATGACTCAGGTGACGATTTCAGTTCTTTACGTATCTGGTCATAGGCTGCATTCCTGTATTGGAAAACTTTACGAGCTGCTTTCTTCACTTTCATTGGTCGTAGGCTGGACTCTATATAAACTGCTTCATGGTCAGCAATTCCTGGTATGACATCACACTTGCTGCTTAGTGTTTTGCTGTTTGTGAAGAACAGATCAAGCAAATTTGAGGTAAAATCAGTTACACGTGTTGCTGCATCTACAACCTGTTCCAGGAATGAGCCATTTATGATATTTAATAGCTGTTGGCATTGGACATTGTTTGTGGCTCGTGGTAGTGCACACTCATTCTTGCAGTCAATATCTGCCAGGTTGAAATCGCCTCCTAGCCATACGTGCGCACCGCGTGGGATTCTTGTAAGGCACGAGTGAAGCTGGTCTAGGTAGATTGGTTCGGTTAAGGAAGGAAGCTTGCAGAAGGCACCCACGTACAGGTCTTTTGCACAAAGTAACTCACAGTTATTTTCTGCCTTAAGTTCTTCTGGCTCGCAATTGGCATACTGATTTGATATTAGGACAAACACACAGCCCCCATCTGATACCTATCTTTGCGGTAGAACCTGAAGTTTGCCTGGAATAATTCAGATGAATTTATATTGCTGTCTAGCCATGATTCCGTAGCAATAACAAAAGTGGCTTTCGCAGAGGAGATCGTATTACTAAGTAGTCCCTTTATCCAGGCCCATTTATAGATTGACAATTAATAACTAGGATTCTCTTCGACAGGTCAGTTCTAATTGCAATGGGACCATGTGTTATAGATGTGCTTCTCTGCTTGTGTGGAGATGAAGTAACAGTTGGGTTGTTAAAGCTTATTTCTCTATCTACTTGGGTACTGTCGCTAAGGCATTGATAATTGTTATTGCTATCGAAGACAAAGTTGTCATATATTCCAGTGGAGAAGTTTGACAAAACACATTCGATACATTTCCAGCCTACATTGTGGAGGGTTTTCAATACTGCGCCTGGCTTACTCATACACTCTTGATGATACCATTCTTCGCACGAGTC
This sequence comes from Megalonaias nervosa, assembly GCA_016617855.1. NCBI lineage: Eukaryota > Metazoa > Mollusca > Bivalvia > Unionida > Unionidae > Megalonaias > Megalonaias nervosa. The sequence continues at coordinate 8,004 of JAECUM010042892.1, forward strand.
ACAGCACACACAAGGTGTTGTCCATTTACAGGCTTTGTTGCAGACCCCACAAGGAATCTCGATTGTTCTTGGGCCCAGATTTGGTTCTGGTGCATATGATTCAGCCAACAAAAGGCTACATAGATAGAGGAGAATTAGTTTGTTTCTACAGACTGGTCATTTTACCTTCGACATTGTTATTTTCAGACTGGTAATGAGGTGGGTGGAGAGCGATAATCTTGGACGATCCCTTATTAGAAGTGGCTGTTTGTTACTATCATCTGCTAGTAAAGTCAGGATAAGTATTTAGTGTATGATGAGGGCAAGAGTGATAAAAGATGAGCTAATGTGGTGTAGCATGTTTTAACTTATGATATTTATCGAGTCCAAAAAAACGGTGAGAATACCTTCAAATTTAAATAGAAAATAGTTTGAGTAAGGATACTATCATATTGTGCTTTAGGAGATGTTCACAACACCAGAGAAGTGACATTGTTGTATAGGAGCTGGCCTGAGTTTGTGAATTAGTTGAAAAGTGTCGTGAGCTAGAACAGGAAATGACCGACGCCCGCCTTTTTGACTGGATACTCTTTATATAATTTACTCAAAGTCTGTAGCTCCAGATGAGATTTCACCAGGTATAGCCATCCTGTGTGAAGACGTCCCTGGATTGAGGGTCAATTTTGAAGTGCTTCAAAGATGACTCGGTGGAATCTATGAAGTATTTCTTCTGACCACCAGGTGATCATTTTCCTTTCTTCAGCTCGCTGGAGAAGACCTTCTTTGGTAATCGGTCTTCTGGCGTCCTGGTGACGTAGCCTGCCCATCTCAAGTTTGAATTAATTAATCAGCAAAGTATGGATGCTTGGGATTCCTACCCTTGTGAGAAGCTCTGTGTCATGGACCCTGTCTTGCCATTATATCCTCATCAGCTTATCAGGCTTCCTATGTGAGCATGGTTCAGCTTTTTGACATTTCACGTGTACACCGTGCAGGTTTCGGAAGCATACAACATGGTTAGCTAACAATGGCTTTGTACACCTTCAGGTATGTCTCTAGGCAGATGCTCCCACTATCTACGCGCAGTCTGTCAAAGGCCACATTTGCTTTAGCCATTGCGTTGATTTCATCATTGATGTGGACTACAGGTGAGACCGTTGAACTTACCCACTGTCAGAAGGGTTTGGCCATTAATTGTGATGGTAGGCTCGAAGTAGGGCTTTCTTGGCACATGTTAGTGCATCACTTCTGTCTTCTTGAGAGTGATTGCGAGACCAAAATTCTCATAATCTGAAAATATATGGCCGATACTGTGTTGCATGTCAGACTAATATTTGGCATTCATGGAACATTCGTCAGCAAATAGGAATCCTGAAATATGGAATTAGCGCATTACCAAATCCGTGGTAACTACGCCTACTTAGTAGAATAACATCTTTATCAAGCCGAGATTTATCTTTTGAATTTTTTTACCGATTATTATAGACATAAGTGCTTTTGATCATGCAGATTAGATAGAAAATAATGGAGTTACTATACGATTAGCACTCAAACGAACCATTTCAGAGAACTGAGGAAATAAAACTTGTTTTGAATGTTTAAAGTGATCTGGCGGAATATATTGTCGATGCCATACTGTTTCCCTCAAATTTTACTTAGACCCAAGGTTTCAAATTATATAACATAAAGAAAGAAGCCAACAGATTTAGTAACATCAACATATAATTTATAACCTGAAGTTATAATGGTAAAATGTAAGATACACTTGTATTACTGTGTATTAAATCCCGAATAATCCTAAATGACCGATCACAAGTGCAAAAGTATACAATGTTCGGGAGAGAGAGAGAGAGAGAGAGAGAGAGAGAGAGAGAGATAATGTTCCGAAATTCTGATGTAAAACTCCACTAACTCGTAAGTAAACAAGTTTAGGCCCTGAATTCAACATTTGATAAACAGTTTATTTACTACTAACAAACATGACAAAAACAGGTATTATAAAACCTCTATCCACAACCCTTAATCACTGACAAAAATTAAGCACACACACACACACACACACACACACACACATATATATATATATATATATATATATATATATATATATATATATATATATATATATATATATCACATTGAGGATAGGGCATGATTAGTTTGAAACATATTTTGTATATGCACTGATCTGTATTTTCTAAATCTAATATCAACGCATGTGATATACGATCTTCCTTTTATTTCACCGTCAAATAAAGTGGTGAAATTTGTATAGAGGAATCATATTTTAATGAGATGTAATGGACACTATTTGAATCCATAAGCAGCCCATCGATATAGAACTAGGCTGTTGGCAAGTGTGCTATGTTACGTGGAGCACCAAACTTGAGGTGAAATAATAAGGGGGTATACCTATAACATAGTTCGTCCAGGGCGCAAGTTTCTGACAGCTATTCTAGAACTGTCCGTGTTTGGCCTATGGGCACGAGGATATCAATTTGTTTCATCTTCCACGTGGCTTTCACATCTGGATATCTATGCCAAAAATGTGTTTAAAGGAAATAAATGTTTATTCTAACTGCTTCATGTAATGGATTTGAACAATATCCATACTATCTTCCTGAAGAATTTGTGACATATTTTCCTTTTTGAATGGAAAGATTCAGTTTTCATCAGATTTTTATGACAAGTTTATATAATACCTTGTTAAGAATGGCAGGGTGTTGGCTGTAAATGTAAATTAAATAGTATTGCCTGCCTTCCCAACAGCATATTGTTCAATGACTCTGAACAACTATTTGTATTTACAGACATAACTTGTACGACAGTTCATCTATTGTTGATTTTAATAAAAAAGGTAAACGATCTCGATCTCTCTCTCTCTCTCTCTCTCTCTCTCTCAGCTGTTCTTCTCTGCGAAATACCATTTATATTATAATAATTTTTCTGAGGGCGCATACCTCTATCGTTTACCAGTTATAAAGTAATACGTTTAGAGACCCACCGTTTCATTCAACCAGAAATTTGTTTCGGTATCATTACTAATAAAAAAACCTGCAGTAAAAGATCAACTAAATTCATAGACGATAGTTTACAGTTAATAATGCTAACACAGTTATTTAAACTTTTAATCCTTTTCGTGGGATGGTTCTATGATTGAAATAATAGCGTTAGGGTTTAGGTAATATACAGTTATTTCTGTAATTGGTTGCTTTTGACTGAAATACCACGCGCTACGCGATGTGATTGGTTGCTTTTGATTGAATTACCACATGCTACGTGATGTGATTGGTTGCGTTTTTTTGAAATACCAGACGCTACGTGATGTAATCAGTTGCTTTCTTGATTAAATCACAACACGCTACGTGATGTGATTGGTTGCTTTTAACTGAAATACCACACGCTACGTGATATACTGTATTGCTACATATCGTACGACCATGACGTTATTGGTAGGTTTAATGATACTAGGTAAGGGCATATTCATGTCAATGAATGCATCGATTCTAGGCATTGGAAATGAATCTGTCTTGTTTACACTGTTAACATTTATATAGTCAGTACACAGTTTAGATTTATATAGTCAGTACACAGTTGTAAATTCATACTGTAAGGATGCTGTTTCAAAGGTGCAGAATCCACAGTTTCAACGTCATGGTAGATTTTATCTCATCGTGTTGGAGCATCCGGTAACAGGGGTGCTCATATTCATATAATAGCTGTTTGGTTCACTCTTTTCTTTTTGATGTAGATGTGAAACCTTTTGGCCCTGATTTGTTAATATTTGTAAATTCTGAAGGTTGTTTAAACTAGAGTCACCACAATCAAATTGGATGCCATGATTAAAATTGTTACTGTTTGGGGCAGATATAAATCTACTGATTGACTGATTAACTGGACTATCACTATCAACATACTCCTTGAAACATGTGTATAAGATAAAGTTGTTTTGTTTTGCTTTTTTCACCTCCTAGGAATGTTATTGATATTAATTTAGTCACTTACTTTCTTTGCAACTGTACAATGACCACAATAATTGACAATGTATTTAAAGTTTCAATTACATAAACAAAAAATAGAAAACGCTAACCTGAAGCTTTCGTCCTTACACTAAAGACTTCATCAGCAGACTGATGTGATCTCTACTGACTATCAACATCGCTCGATCGAATGGTAAGCGATGTTAACAGATCGTCCCAGATATACGACAGGTTGTAACGGCCCCCGTTCCTGTTCAGCGTCGGTTTGTGCGCACGGATGTAAATCGATTCCTTAAACACCCACCCCCTGCCTCGAACTAGGCTGGGGGATTTAGAATTTTTGCGGAGTTCCAAGTTATAATATGCCAGGGCAAATATTGTGGATGTGCCGTGATACCTTAGACAAGCTTGATCTTGGTCTCCGATGTTCATTAAATTTCGCTTTCAGTGTTCTTTCCGTTTCCCCACAAACCGACGCTGAACAGGGATGAAGTCCTTATTGTGAGGACGAAAGCTTCAGGTTAGTTTTCTCTATTGTTTGTGTATGTAATTAAAACGTTAAATACATTGTCAGATATGAATATTACTGCACAGTTAAGCTTTCATCAAAGTAAAACGACCATAATACTTAGTTTGAGGTGGGATTTATAGAACGGGCAAGAGAGCCAGAACTCTATCGCCATGCTGAAAGCTGCAGTCCTTTTATTCTGTCAAATCTTAATTTCTTTTTTAAATTTGTATAGTGAGTATTAGTTTCTGCTACTTCACAAGCCTTGGAAAACATACATTTGAAATCAGAGACATAGTCAAGAAGATTAATTTCTGAAGAAATTAAGATCTTCGGTTGAAAGAAATTTCTCTTTCAATAACTTCAATGGTCAACGGGCAGTATCTCCAAAATCTAGTTCAAAAGGACAAAGAGCTAGTGATTCTTGAACTTATTCCCTTACAATAAACAACCGGAAATGAACTCCCTGATCCAAATATTGTCATGTATGAAAGCAACATGATTGAATCATGTTCTTCAAAGTTTGATGAAGTCTTTCCAAAACCCCTTGACGTATATGGTGATAGGCAGAAGGTTTAAACTGTTGGATGAATAAAATATGAGTAACTCATCAGAAACTTCCAGACATACAATTTTTCCCTTGGCCATATGGTGTAAAGATTTGAGAAGGCTAAGAAGTGTATATTAAAACTTCATCAAAGCTCTAACTATGGTTTAAGTTGTAATATTCCTCAAAGGAATTGTCTCTGTAAATTTTGTGGACTATTTGTGACCCTGATCAGAATAAACAGAACGAGTAGTAAATACAGAATCATATTGATCAATATCTTTTGATTGTTCAATACCAGGAACAAAAGTTGCCTCATCAAAAGACTGACCGATAACTGAGTCCGTGAAAGCAAAAATCTCATGATCAACGTCATTCTCAAGAGCATTTTTGTCATAGCTCACGTAGCTGCTCAAGCAAGAATAAACCAAGCGTTTCATTTTTAATTGGATCAAATTTTTTATCCAAGCAAGATTTGTCAGTGACAAAGAGATTAGCCACAACCATACATCCAGCTAGGTCATTGCTTAGTAGTGTATGAATAACCTTAAATGGGTAAGGAAATCTCTGCTCCGACTGTCACAGGTCCTGAGATTAAGTCGAATGCCAAATCGTCACAATGGAGAGGAACATTAACAAAGTCGCACTCTTCTGCATGAAAAATAACAATGTTAGTAGAACAAGACTTATTAGAAAAAACGAAGTACATGAAAACAAAATACTCCGAGAAGCTCTTTTTCCTGTAATATTATAATAGGCATATGCTTGGAAGAATCGCCAATAAATTATATAGAACCTTTCAACATAAATGGTTCATAATTCTCCATAATAAGATCATAATGGGATTTGTTATACCCAACAAATGTATTGCTTCAAGACCGTGACCTTGAAATATTATCATTTTATCTAGCTCTGTCTGCATATTGTTGCTTACTTTCCAACCTGTAGCAATCATAAATGGTCTGCCTTTCTTCTTACAATAAGTGCACTTAGGAAGAGATAAAGATTTCTGATCAGTCTTATCAGAAGTTTGATTCCTAGAAGTTTTGCCAGATTTAGAGTTGTATGAGGCTGAGACGATTTTCACCAGAAAATTGCCTAGAGGAATACTTATTGACACATAAAACTGTGATTCAATGGATAATCATCAGCTGTGCAAGGAAGACTTTTTCAAATGTTCCACCTTTAGCTCCCCAAGGTAGTTATTGACGTCACTATGACGAAAGTATTTAAATCTTAAAATAATATGAGCTGTCTGAAGTTATCATAATCTTGATCAACCTTCTAGGCCGAGCAGCACCTATCAAATATTTGTTCCTTTTGCCTTGCAAATTCAACGCTGGTTTGACCTGTTTATTTTCGACAATTCCTAGCCTAATTGATATGTTTGGGTGACCCACCAAGACACATTCCTTAACTACATCATAATCAGCAACTTGTTGTACTGACAGTGCAGTGTATACAACGCAAGCTTTGCCAATAAGTGTACTTTGTTGTAACAATACTCAATACTCTCAGGGTCATTTCACGTTTTCAGGAATTTTCTCAGAGTAATGAAAGTATGTTTTAGTTCATTGTCTGGAACGTGGGTACTAACCTCATAATGTGTGTAACATCAAAACCTGAATATGTGTGTAAAGGTGGGAGTATGCTCAATTTGCCAGTTATAATTCTTTTAATTTTTTTGCATCTGTCTCTGTCTCTCTTTCTGTCTCTGTCTCTGTCTGTCTGTCTGTCTCTCTCTCTCTGTCTGATTTGGACGCTCCAGTGGAATAGTGGTTAGAGCGTCCGCCTCGGATGCTGGAGGTCGGGGGATCGAACCCCGGCCTAGTCATACTAAAGACTTATGAAAATGATACTAACAGCTGCCTCGCTAGGCGCTCAGTATTAAGTGGTTAGTGTTAGGACTGGTTGACCTGGTGTCAGAATAATGTGACTGGGTGGGACATCGTGCTACATGTCTGCGGCATGATGCCCCAGTGCTATATATCGCTATAAACTGGACACTGCAGCCATCGTAGCGATATGACTGAAAAATTGTTAAAGCTACGTTAGCAATCCAAATCTCTCTCCCTCTCTCTCTCTCTCTCTCTCTCTCTCTCTCTCTCTCTGATTTGCATTTGCCTCTCTTCTCTTGCTCTTCGATTTTTTTATTTTCATCATGTTCGTCTGAAGATGGATATTTCTTAACTCATATTTCTTAATTTCATCTCGTTATTTAACTGTAATTCTCTTAATTTCCCATCAAACCCAGGTACAGACTCTGAAAGCACCTTGGTCCAAATACTGGACCAAAATTTTGTTTTTATTTCTGCCTTCTTTAAAGAAACCTTCGCTTCAGAAAGTTCATAACGTTTGGCAAGCTCAAGCAAGTGATCCATTTTCAAGGACTCTAACTCTTTCTGTCTGGATAGCATTTAAAACAATTTTCTGCACTATATTTAACATTTTGGAAGTTAGTTAATTTCGACAAAAATTTCTCACATATCTAAAATTAAAATCTTAAACACTGACAAAGAAATTTCCGAAACAAAGTAAATTCAAATTTCAAATCAATTTACATTTCTCTGAAATATTTAGATGACATTTGTATTCTGGTTTTGGTATATATAGAGAATTTTCCTTGAAAACTGGATTCAAGGTACACACTGATATGGCTCAGTATCAAAACTGCTTTGTGAAATTGTCTACAGAGAACATGATCATATAACTCCATACCAGAATATACCTTGCGACGTTGTCTTCAGACCATACGAATGTGATCCTATACCAGACTATAACCAGTGACATTGTCAACAAAGCAGAGGTGACTCTTTTCCAGAATATACCATCTGAAGCTATGTACAAAACATAAGAATGTGACTATATGCCAAATTTACCTTGTGGAATTGCCTACAAGGCACATAATGTTATGACTCTGTTCCAGAATATGCCTTGTAAAATTGTCTACAAAGCACATAATGTTATGATCCAATTTCAGAATTTACCATCTGAACTTGCCTACGTTGTATACGACAATATAATTCTGTAATAAACTATGCATTGTGGGATTGGCTACAGGTCACAATGGCATGACTCTGTACCAGTATAAAAGACTCTGTACCAATATAATTCTACAATAAACTATGCATTGTGGGATTGGCTACAGGACACAGTGGCATGACTTTTGTACCAAATATACGTTGTGAAATTGCCTACGTTTTGCGCATGATAATATGATTCAAGACTAAAATATACATTGTAGGATTTCCTACAGGACATAATCATAGGACTAAAACAGAATGTGTTTTCTTAACTTGGCTCCATGATATAAAATGACCGCTCCGGTGGCCTAAGTGGTTAGAGCGTCCGCCTCGGATGTGGGAGGTCGCGGGTTCGAACCCTGGCCGAGTCATACCAAAGACTTATGAAAATGGTACTAGCCGATGCCTCTATTGACTTGGTGGGACATCCTACTACACATCTGCGGAACGATGCCCCAGTGCTTGACATCACTGTAAACTGGCACACTGCAAACATCTTAGCGATATTTCTGAAAAACTATTCAAGCTACGAGAAAAATCCAAATCACACGCACACAATGTATCATTCCACCTTTAAAGGTATTTTTAATGCAAAATTTAGTGCTTAAATATATGATTTTAGTATGAAAATATTGCTTTTTAATAATTGTTTAAAATAAATATGGAACCGTGAAATCAGACCAGCATAAAAGAGGAATAAGACCATTTAAAACTTCACTCTAACTTTCAAACACTTTAAAAATGAAAATGTGCATTAAGTACAACAAGAACAGATAGTATTATGTATCTTCATGTCAAATTTCCCATCTGGATAAGAAATGAGAATATCAAAATTTTCCACATTTTGAACTTCCTTTGATACAGCTAACCTATACAGTTGCTGGTGAGTTGAACATATAGTGACAGAATTAAAAGAAAAAGTCAAGAAAAGCAATTTGTAAGCAGGTGTATTCCAGATTTAATTCAAATTTCAAGACAAATATTATCCATTGATTTGTGTGATGTGCAGTCATGGGTGTCGTTTAATATATTGATTGGGTCAAAATGAGTTGTGAGGTTCTTTGCACCGTCTGTTGCATGGTTGATGTTGAAAAAACCTACAGTGTGACATCATCAACAAACATGTTAAATTTATAAAGGAAAATATAATTATATCCCGTGTTTGCAATACCGCAATTAGGGAGGTACAAAGTTTTGTGCTTTACTAGAAGCTGATTAAGTTCGTCACAGCAGGTCACCTTTGCGAATGTATCATATCACGATGTACAGAGTGTATTTCCATGAATAATTCTACTATCCGATTTTAGTACACCTCAAGTAGTTCGATCAAATGAAAGAAGAGAATTCAAACCACAATACCACAATATTTAAAGTAAAATTCTACTAGGTTTCTTCCTATGCAATCCTACCGAGATTTTTCCAGCGCAAGAAGTAGTACCCTGCTATAAAGAATTAGTGCCCTAGAGTGACAAAATTGTACGACAATATAGCGCTTCATTTGATATGTAATGAACAATTTGTTCTATTTCAGTCATGACCAACATTGTAATCTCTTTGTATATGGCTGGATTCAATATACTAAAACATGGTGTGATAACATTCTTTTTTGCTGTGATATTTGCCTGTAATTGAGATCGTCGCTAAGGAATTACTCTTCTTAGACTAGTTCCAGCCGCAGTCGCGTCAAGCACACTTCACATAATCAAGTTATACAGTCACGCTAACTCCGTCAACCAAACATAGTTATTGCCATCGGATGTAGTCATCGTATGTATCACATTATATATTTAATACGATTTTAAAAGGGGAAGATGAGAATTCATATTGTAATAAATTTTGGAGGTGCGCATTTGGTTATAGCGCCCCGTTTATGGAATTCTTAGATTTGTGTGATTTTACTTGTTTGATTATTGGAATTCGGTGCAGTGGAAATATTCCGTAGCCCGAAATAATTAGCCAATTATTAGGAGCAAACGTCACGGAGAGAAAGTGTTAGTGAGTTTCCATGATGCCATGGTCAGTGAGTAGCGAATTAGACCCAAACCGCATGACTGTCCCTGTCATAATGTAGTCCTTAATAAAATCTAGTAGTGTACCTTGGTGTTGTGACTGCAGTGGCAGTATTTACGGTAGGAAACCGGTAAATTACACAGTGGAATAAAATGAGAAGGGACTCTGCAGATACCGTTTATGTCGCCATGGTGGCAAATGTGATGTAGCTGTATTGGCGTAATGTGCCTTGGAACCATGGATTGACTGGCCTAAGGTGGCGTAGTTAAAACAGTTCCCTGTGGTAGGGGATATTTGTAGAGTTTCTACGGCGTGAACTGCTGACGGTACGGAAAGTTGATGAAGGGAAACTATGCAAACGTGCGGTTAATAGATATTTGGCAAGTTGGGAAATCTGTGGTTTTACATTGATTAGAGTAAAATTTATGTATAGAATGGACACGTCGGGCTTTCTAACTTACAACTGAAGTTGTATAGAAGTCTTTGGAAATTTGGGGTAAACTTATGACTTCTAGCGGGAATCGCTCCTGGGTTTGACACCGCTCGGTCAATCAAAGACCCCTGGCTTGTAACAATATGAACGATTTGAAGTACAATTTTACTTGTATCATTCCAGTGAACTATTTAGACGTGAATGGTTCATACTAGAAACACTACTAAGGCCATCACGTGATGAACTTGTACCCTTAAAGATTACAAATCGTCACTAAGGAATTACTCTTCGCATTGTTATATTTTGGTTCGTTCTGCTTTAGTATCATGACATTTGGCTTTTCTTTACTTTTTCTGGCTGAATTTGATATTCTAAATACAAGTAGCGACAACGCCAACTGCGATATTTGCGTGGCCTTCCAGTTTGTGATTTCTGAACTAAATTTATTAGCAAGTCTTTTTCCCTGTTGCTTCAGTCCGTAGTTATTAAATCTAGTTCCATAGTCACACACAAACGCACAAATATGCCAACAAATATCGTTATTTTCATTGAGTGTAGCTACTATACTTATATTTGAACTTATATACCGGTTTATTTCGCCGGAATCATCGTGGCATTAGCTTCACATTTCGTCATTTCTATGTTCTGTTTTTGAAATGCATTGAGAGAAATTTATGTAGAATGCAGTGTAATAGAGATGAATAGAATAAAGCCTTATAAGCTGAGCATGAATTGGAATGTTGTTTCTTTTCTCAAACAGGATATTTTCCACATGTATCTCAAGCAGGTGATTCGCTTCAAACATTATCCTTTAAGAATGTTATGTTTATATATGAGCTTATTGTTTTGTATCCATTTCAGGTCTTGCCTACACCGGAATGATATGTGACGAGTCATACAAATCTGCTGTCGTCCAGGTACGTGATTATTTTATGACGGTGGGCACAGCAGCGCACGAACTTGGACACAAGTAAGTTTACTAGTGACGCCATGTTTTTACCCCGCATGTGCATTCAATCGCTCAGCAGTTATGGTGATCTTCGTTTTCTTTCTGATTTCTACATCTGGGAAACTTAGTGGCAGCCTATCCATTATCAATGTTTATCCGGGGTTGGGTTTTTTTTCCTGTTTCCTATATCTCAAGCACCAGTTCACGGCATCATCCGGGCGGTCAAGAATATTTACTATAACTCCTGGAATTAATTTGATTGGATATTGTTGTTTAACACTAACATGAATCTCCTATGTACAATGTGTGACTTAAATGTACAATGTGTGACTTAAATGTATAATGTGTGACTTAAATGTACAAAACATCTAGTGCATGGTCACGTACCTTTCCTGCTTGTTATTTCCAGTCTTGGAGCAGATCATGACGGCGAAGGGAAGGCCATTGCTTGCAGGGCTAAGGATTTGTTTATTATGTCAGATGATGAACCACTGTTCGAGAAAGAAAAGCCATACTCCAGAAACCCCTGGATTTTTTCCAACTGCTCTGTAGACGCATTCAAGGATGTATTAAAAAACAAGTATGTACGAACAAAATGCATCACGACATATGCGATTATAAACTTCAATTTATTTCAGACTTCATTTGATCCAGGTGACTAAGTTGACAAATGATCAGTGCGGAGGAATGCAATTTTTCTCACCCATTTTGGAAGAACTGATCAGTTTGAAACCTCAGTAAATGTAAGAAGTTCCAATAATAAATTAAATGATACCTTAGCCTCGTGCGAAATTTGTATTTTCCAGGATGTTGGTCTGTGTGTAAAAGCACATATTTTGTTCAACATATATACGTGCATCATGTTTTCGACTGTGCCCAAACAAACAATCGTATGTATGTATGTATGTATCAATGTATCTATATATGTATCTATGTATAGGTATGTACATACGCATGTATGTACTTAGGTAGGTAGAAAGGTGAGTGGATATCTAGCACTCTAAACAGTCCACTTACGTATTTCAGAACGTGCTTGAGGAATGAGGGTGTTTTTTACAACAGGACAGAATGGGAGACGTTTATTATGCAACAGCTAGGAGAAGTGTATTCTCCCAATGAGCAGTGTGAATTAATTTATGGGCCAAACTCTGTATTCTGTGGGGTATGTACAGCATGTGTGTGTGTGTGTGTGTGTGTGTGTGTGTGTGTGTTCATTAATGAACTCAATAGTGTATTATGTGGGCAATATGCATTGTGCGTGTGAGTTCATTAATGGACTCAAATGTATATATTGTGGGGTATGTACATTTGTGTGTGTGTTTCTACTTGTGCGTGAGTACATTCGCGTCACTTTGAAAAGGTATGTAGTACTTTAAATGTCAGTTTTCTTTCTAGACAATTATATTTCAGTCTAGATTCCCCTTGATGTAACTGGTTGCAAACGCAACATAAATTATATATATATATATATATATATATATATATATATATATATATATATATATATATATATATAGTGTGTGTGTGTGTGTGTGTGTGTGTGTGTGTGTGTCTTTCAAAGCCCAATATTTTCTGCGGTGGCACATTATCGAAGAGGTGTCTCGTGTGTGTGTGTGTGTGTGTGTGTGTGTGTGTGTGTGTGTCATTTGGAATTTTAACGTAGCTTTAACAATTTTACAGTCATACCGCTACGACGTTTCAAATGTAGCAGTTTATAGTGATGTCTAGCACTGGGGCATCATGCCGCAGACATGTAGCATTTTGTCCCACCCAGTCACATTATCCTGACATCAGGCCGACCAGTCCTAACACTAACCTCTTAATTCTGAGCGCCTAGCGAGGCAGCTGTTAGTACCATTTTTTATAAGTCTTTGGTATGACTCGGCCGGGGTTCGAACCCACGACCTCCAGCATCCGAAGCGGACGCTTTAACAACTTAGGCCACCGTAGCGGTCTGTGTCTCATTGATCCGATCTGAATGCACTCAAAACGATGAATGAGCGTAATATTCTTAGTTTGCATTTTAGCTCCAAAAATATAGGAATGATGTAAGGGGTATTAATGTGCAAACTGTGTAACTGTCCTTCAGAAACTGCAACACAACCTATGTCGATTTGCTGATATGTTACATTCAATTTAGTGTTATGCATAAATAAGATAGGCATTGTTAAGTTGAACTTAAATCTGGTGCGCTGGATGTGATCCTAATTGCAGAAAACGAAGGAAATATACAATGCAATTTAATGCGAATAGTAATACATATGACCAATCTTTTTGTCGACATATTAGATACGGTGACGGATACATAATATCCACAGTATAAACCTTTAAAGCATTACTGGCCAAATGAACTAAAAACGTTAAATAGACTACATGATTTAAAATAATAGCCGCAGGAATGGCGATTGTACCAAACATTTGGCGATTTTTAGTATTCTTCCCTCCTTTTGGAACCTCGAGCAGAACCACTCAACCATCCGGTATGCCCAAAGATGCAGCGTATCACTGCAGGCTACGCAATCATAGTGGCTCAGATACAACAATAACACTTCCACCAGGGGTGTTCGAAATGAAGCTCCATAAAAGGTAATTGAAATGGGCTTGGCGGGAGTATTATCAGAATAAATGGTTGATGTGCCTCCAACTTTACGCATATCTCTGGGGTGGGGAAAAGGGAAGTGAAAACCAAAATGAGAAGTGAGAGTAGGTAATGTAACTTAGACTGAACAGGGTTCCCTTCATAACAGTCGGTTGCGCAGTTTTAGACGTCTCCACTGATAACAATCAACCATTTAATATGAACATCTATTGGAATTCTTGGGACGAAACAAAGCTCCTATCAATTTAGGAGAGCAGTTGAAACTTAAAATAGCGGTCACCACCAAAGGATTCAGTGCACGGTAACTGCTGGTGTGTATGTGTCCAGTTTTGACTAATTGATCCATCACAATCGTCTTTCATAACGAATGAACGGAGGCAAACAGTCGCTCTAAACTGAATAAAAAAGCATTCAGTCTGAGTGTTGAATTCGACCACAAAGTAAATTGTAAGCCACTATTTTCAGAGCGACTATACAACTTACAACCCATAAATTAAACTGTAATAATTTTTAACAAAAGCTGACACAGCTTAGCTTACTCTTTGATGTTTAAATTACAATTGGTAAAATGATGGTCAATGTAATAATTTTAACAAAGTATTTAAGTCTCCGTCATGCATCCATCCTGGCGGTGACCTCAGATATTTTGAAACTGTTATGACCTTCTCTGTGAATGGTGACAGCTGTTTCCGTTTGAACGCGGTTGTAGCAAAAATCATTTAAATACATACCAATTCTTTCCTAAATTTAGCACATATTAAAAAGACGTATTAATGATTTTTACTATTTAACAGGCACTTCAATTGGCATAATGGTAAAATATCACAAGTAGGTAAATGAATGCTGTATAAATAATGCCGACTGTAGACCGTCTAATGCGATGGATGGCATCTGCTGCTTCGTGTTTACGAATTATAGGCTGATGAACGTTTGCATCTCTGATGGCTGAATGCGGGCTATGTATTTCCAAAACACCTACTATGTCAGCATAAAAAGACGAGTCAGTACTTTTTAATATCCACATTTATCACACAAACCTTCGTAGTTTGCTTATATTAAAAAATTCGATTTCTAATGGATTGTATGACACTTAGCTCAAAAATACAAGGCGAAGTAAAACTTACTCAATTTTAATTCCTGTTATCTTCTTTTGGCGGGTGGGGACTATTCCCTTTTGGATCTTTTCAGACCATTTAGGGTTGCCCCCCCCCCTTTTATCGTTACTAAAAACAGATTAAAATGGGGAGAGTTTGATTAAAATTTTATGATTACCTGTAGACGTTATAATTTTGAAGTACGATGGTATATCTTAAATTTAATTAAAGTATTGAATATGATATATATATATATATATATATATATATATATATATATATATATATATATGGTGGGGGGTTATAGGATTTTTTTAAATTTTATGACTGATTCATAAATAGAGCTCATATCTCGACTGT
Source organism: Megalonaias nervosa (assembly GCA_016617855.1). Classification (NCBI taxonomy): domain Eukaryota; kingdom Metazoa; phylum Mollusca; class Bivalvia; order Unionida; family Unionidae; genus Megalonaias; species Megalonaias nervosa. The sequence continues at coordinate 23,486 of JAECUM010042892.1, forward strand.
CATAGACTGTCATAGACTGTCTTAGACTGTCTCTTCCAAGTCTTCATCATAGTGTAGTTGATAGTAACCCTTCCTACTATTCTCTTGTTGTTCCTTTTCCCTTTTTTTCTCCAACTTTTCTCCACTGTCCTCATTCTCTGATCTCTAAGTTTTTCTTATTTTCCTTTCGTCTTCAGATTTCGTCTTCTCTCTCTCTCTCTCTCTCTCTCTCTCTCTCTCTCTCTTCTTCTTCTTGTTTCATTAAACTTTCTTTGGCTTGTTGAACTTCCTGTTGTTGTCGTTACTTTTGTTGTTGCTGTTCTTGTATCTTTTATTTTATTTGGTGGTTGTTATTGTTGGGCTTGTTTGCTGTTGTTGTCTCTCTTTCTCTCCCTTTCTTTCCTCCTTCTGGATGGGAAAAATTGTCATCTCCATAACAAATACTTGTCCATCTTGCGGTTTATCCTTCTCTAAGAGTGTTGTCATTTTCTCGCCATATGCCCTGTATTTCTTCAATTCCTGCATTTCCGGTGATATATGCACCCTTTGTACCATGATTTTACTGGAAACCCGTGCATGAAAATAAAATTCTGGTTTCATGTTGTTCAGTTCTCCTTTTTCAATTTCAAGAATCCTTATACCACTTTTAATTTGGCTAAAGGGATAAGTGTACATTCTAGCACTTGATACTTTTACTTGGAGTTTCTTTTCAACTCGTTCTACTGTTGCCTACAAGGGTATTTCCAGCGGCAGATCCTGTAAGTGCAATTCTCCCGTATCCGAGGCGGTCTCTCCAACCACAAGGCCACCGAAGCTGTGTCCATCACAATCTGAACGGGTGTATGACAACCCCCACGCTGACGAAGATATTCTTCTGCCAGTAGTTTATATTTTTTCTTTGCTTAGTACTTATTTTATGAGTAACGCCAATATTCCTTTGTCAATATTGTCAGGAGGCACCAATAATTTGTGTTCCTTGTCTGGTTGCTCCTCTATAGCATTGTTTTAAGCTAGTTGTGTTGTAAAATGTTAGCAAATATAGGTTCACTCTGTATTAATAATGACACAATACATTGTTTTGGCGACAAGCAATTTTATGACACTAGTAACGGTCAAGAGTTAATTTAACAAGCTATGGGACATTAAATCATAGGCACTGGCAAGGTCTAATCATACCGTTATCAAATTGTAGTCTAGAATGCTTGCTCATCTGATAATTTGGCGTATGTTTCAATGCACCCAGAAAATCCTAGGACACCGCCCTTCTGCATGGATATATCGAGATAAGTGATGCTAATCAAATTATTCTCTTTGTGCAAGACATAAAAATATCTTTCCGTCATAGCTCAGGTGAGATAGCGTCTGCGAGTTACTGATATGACTGGAGTCCTTGCCTTTGGTGCAGAGCAGCCGTAAGCATTCTATCAGCAGAGAAGGATCCTCCCTTTCCTCCAGACCATCAGTCCCTACAGACGTCTCAGTGACCTATGGTACATCATGTACACATTGAAGGAGATACCACTTGGTCCTGGGGACCGGGTAGATCTAGCTTTCCATACGACCTCCTACATTTCCTTCGAGGGTGGCCACCATGTTTCTATATCACTTGGTGGTAGCTCAGCTAGTAGGATCCTCGAACGCATTCTCCGATCATCTATTTCTAGATAATGTAGCATTACATATGCTGACTGTTGTAGATGTTTTGAACCGTTCCGGTGGCCTAGTGGTTAGAGCGTCCGCCTCGGATGCGGGAGGTCGTGGGTTCGATCCCCGGCCTAGTCATACCAAAGACTTACAAAAATGATACTAACAGGTGCCTCGCTTGGCGCTCAGCATTAAGAGGTTAGTATTAGGACTGGTCGGCCTGGTGTCAGGATAATGTGTCTCGGTGGGACATCATGTTACATGTCTGCGGCATGATGCCCCAGTGCTAGACATCACTAAAAACTGCGACACTGCAGACATCGTAGCGATATGACTGAAAAATTGTAAAAGCTACGTTAAAAATCCAAATCGCATCGCAAATCGCGTAGATGTTTTGTCCAGGTTAATGATGAAGATATGTATGACGATCTTGGTGTACTTATAATTAATGCACAAGAGTTCATGTAAATGTAAATAAAGCGAAGGAAGTATTTAAGGAAGCAAATCAGCGTTGAGATACCATGAGATTTGCAATGACCCCGTATACACCTCTGAAACAATATCCCATATACCCGTTGCTACCGCCATCCAAGTGCTTTACAAAGAGTAACAGTTTAAGAGCAGAGACTAAAACTGCCACCATCAGGAATCAAACATGGTTTATCAATTTGAAATATTTGACCTACCTCATTTGATAACATAGGAGGATTCATACACCACGAATTTGTCTTTTTTCTTGTTTAAGACTGTGTCTGGGGACATTTGTCGCTTCATGGAATGTACGCATCCGGTAACGAACCAATGCGTAGAGACATATTTCGGTGCAGCAAGAGGAACACGTTGTGGAGACAATATGGTATTCTCTCTCTCTCTCTCTCTCTCTCTCTCTCTCTTCAGAAATAATGCTGTCCCTATGTTGCAGCAAGCTCGTTAATAAGATGGTATTTGCTAACAAAAGGATATGCCATAAGCACAATATATTTTTTGCTTATTATTAAAGTATGATTAAATGTGACTAAAACACAATCAGTATATTGTACAATAACTCATTGTAGACCGGGTGACTAAATAATTATGATTCATTCACTAGTCAATATAAATTTATTCGCTGACGTAGGGTAGGTAGCAATTAAACATAAAACATATAAAAGAAGCATTCAAGTACAAATACAAACAAGAATTACAATAGAAACAATAAAAACTTCACACAATTCATACGCGACACAAACATCGCGCAAATATCATCCGTTGCTATAAATTATCTACACTCCTTACCAGAAAAAAGACTTCAGTGTAATAACTAGCTTGTATTTCTTGTGAAAAAAATATGTATGTAGATATAGATTTATATTCTACAAGTATCACTACAGTAAAGAGAGTGAAGACCTCTAATAGACTGCACTGAGAAAAATGAGAATAGGACAGGCTTAGTAATGCGCGCCAAAATGCAATACACGTTGTTATGGTGAACACTTTTATTCTTCACCCACTCCACTGATCTACCTACTTACATATACATGCTACATGATGTTTTGAGACCACCTCTGCAAACGTGCACATAGTAATGCACAGTCTAGCAGGTTGTACACTTTAAACATATATAGGCAAGTCAATACATACAACAGATATAACATTTATGTCTAATATGACCCTAGCTACATCATAATTAAATGCTCTCAATTAGCAATTAGACAGCTACTTGTAATTCCTTGAAAATTATTCCATCAATAACCAGAAGATGGTGATGGGTACACAATCTTCATTTCATTTTTTCTTACAAATAAACACAAAACATTTTATTGCAGTGGTGCATGGAAGGATTGTGTGTTTCAAAAGCTACAAAATAGGTGAGTACATCCATCAAATTTGAGCCACTTTGCGACATTTGATGCCCGAAAACCCCAGATCATAAGGCTGCAAGTTCGAATCTTGCTCAGACCAGGCAAATTCGGCCACGACGATGTGTCCTTGGGCACTTAATCTATTGCCGCTGTACTATATGACCATGAATGTGCAGATGTTCCTTTAAGAACCTAACAAAGAAACAAAACATCCCATATGAATTATTTAAAATAAAACATTTACTTTGTAGGGGTTTGTTATGTGGTTGGGTGGGGTGCTCCCAATATTTTACTTAAACTATTGTAAAAGTCCCATCCAGGCTCGATTTTGGTTGGAAGTTAAATTAGTGAAAGATAGATGTGAAGCTCCGAGCCCCCAGTCAGCATTGCCGATGGTTAGATGGTTACATGTAAAAAAAAAAAAAAAAAACGGTTGAAATTCAATGAATAACAATTAAATAACAATTCAATAATCAAATGATTCAAATTTCCAATTACACTCCTTCCGCTCGACCCTTTAATAGCCTATTGCATCACTTGATTAGCAGTGTGAGATCGATTTCCACCTGTCCTTGTATTCTACTCATCTGTGGTATTCTTCTCTCTCCTGTTTCTCCCAATTCCTTCTCTTCCTCCCCGACTTTCTTCAAATTCCTTCTCCTCCTCCTCGACTTCTCTATACTTCTTCTCCTCCTCCTCCACTTTCTCCTCCAGACTCCTTTTCCTACTCCTCCACCTTCTATCCGCCTTCTCTCCACCGACTAGACTTCTGTCGACTGGTTACTGTAAAAAAATCAAATTTTCTGCATTTTAATCGGGTTATCAACAATTACATAACCTTTTTATATGGCCATTGTCAGGATCAGTGAGCGACAACACATGTTTACTTACATTGGCTAGGGGCTATATTTAACATTCAAATTGTAGCTCACGTCAAAATTAAATTCACGTGTTTCATTGTTAGAAAACATCATTGCATTTCCTGAGAGCTTTCTATTTCAATCTGATGACCTATATGTGAATGTCTATTGGTATCGCTTGAAATTGTGTTAGTAGAAATATTGTGTATAGTTCATTGATGAATTTATGCATGAATGTTAGGCTATCAAGTAAAATAAATGTATAACCGATAGCTGATTTGTCTGAAGTCAGTTAAAGAAATACACTTTTCCTGCTTCACACGATTTTTGACAGAATTCTTGACACTACGAGGACATTTTGTTTGCAGAAAAGTTCGGTTTGTTACAGAACAGGGGAGATTGTTAACCAGTGTTTAGACTCTCAAACAGGGGGTGAAGGTGGTGTTCAGTCAAATAAATACACTGCCGTCCCTCATACAACTTTACGGAAAATTCTTGACAATGTCGTGACTTATCATTTGTAAAAAATTTGCCTTCTTCTAGAATATTGGAGGAAAAACCTATTGTGCGTTTTTTGTTAGACAACTCAGAGTACATTTTGATTATGACAATATCACATTATCAGCTAGACCTAATTGATTTTCATTTCAGGAGTTATTGCTATCCTCAGCAAAACCTTCATGAATATCTGCTTACAACGGACACCTCCTTAGGCCAAATACCTCCTCATAACGGAGACGAGTTTAGTGCACTTGTTTTACTGACTGCCAGAATTAAAATGTGAATATGCTTTTAAAAGTAATTTTATTAAAAACCTATTATTTTATTCACTGTCTGCATATATTTTAATTAAACTAATACAACATGTGCTTTTTATTCTTGCTTTATTTCCATACAATCACAAGGAAACCTTATTTTTTTCTTCCTTCCGTTCATCCAATACACATTTAAAATAGTGTGTATATATTGAAATATTACTAACTAGATGCAAGAGAATGAATAATACTATATCAGACCAGCCAGTTCTGAAGGAAGTCAGAAAAAATTTACGGTTTCTATTAATGTGTCTCGAAACGACAAGTAAAGAACCGCGACGTATTAAAAGATAAACTTGTTAAACAGAAGTTTGACTAAAATACGTAGAGATTCGTTGAAAAATATTGTAAACGAGTACATATTATTCTTTAGCAACAATCAAGATTTCAATGAATTATTCAATGACATTGAGTCGAACATGAAGATCATAATTTCAAATATTCAACAATTGGGTTCTATACACTTTGTCTTAAAGAACAGCTAAACATAACGAGTGGACTTATAGAAGTGAAAATGTATGCCAAATGTGAACATGATATAGTAGATGACATCAGATGCTGTGGGATGAGATTTTACAGCGCATGAATGAAGTAAAATCAGGTCCAGATTTTGTACTATAGTGTAGATGTACAGATTTTGTACTATAGTGTGTAGATGTACAGATTTTATACTATTGCGTGTAGATGTACAAATTTTGTACTATAGTGTGTAGATGTTCAGATTTGGTGCAATCAATTTCACAATGTCAATCGTTTACCAAAGCGAAACCTGACTAAGGAAATGGAAACACTAAATACAAGGGACATAAAGAGTGTGTAAACTCGAAGAGATTTAAATAATATTACAGTAAACAAATTGAAAAGATTAGAAAGACAAATAAAAAAGTAACAATATGTGAGTGTTATGTGATAGCATAAGTAGAGGCTGTTTGCATTTCAGTGAAAAAAAATAAAGTATCTTGTTCGTTTTTATTTTTTTTTTTCTGTAACAAGGATAATAATTTAACTAGGTCACTCACAGACACAGATTGTTTTGTAAACCCTAGAGAAATGATACAGGCATAAAGGTAAGGATGAAGTTATTTTGTAATAGTAATTATTTATATTTCTAATTGTTTTCATACGTCGAAAGTTTCACATGGGTTAACCATTTCCGCTTTTATTCTCGATAATCAGACTTTCGGTAGCTTCAAACTGTATTGTAGACATGAGTTACGGTCAGTTTGCTGTTTAACATATTTATACTGAAGCAGAGAGTTAAATGCAGTATGTATTTAAAGGAACTTCACGATAATGGTACGAATGCATTTCCTTTATATTTTGATATAATTGATCGGATGTATGTATTGGGGTATTTAGTTTAATAATGCAGTATTAACAGTTATTCTATAGAGTACTCATCCAGTCTGGTTTACTTTTGTCATGACATTATAACTGACATGGTTCATAACATAGCTGACAACATAACAGGCAACCGGGCAACATAGTTGGCAAAAGTACCTCATAGCTGCAACATTGTTGACAAAAGGGCAACAGCAACATACTTCGCAACATAGTGATATTTTTAGCAACCTAGCAGGGTGATACCTGGTCAGGTGAATGTTGGGTGGTGAGACACGGAGAGGCAGTAGTCGCACTGATGAGTCATTACCGTAGGCATCTACATGGATGTGGTGTACCGTGATAAATGGAAAATATTTAAGTAAAGAGAGTGGAGCATCCACAGTGTAGTTTCGTTCAAATAATGTGAATTTGGAACTTTGAATATTGAATATTGAACTGTGTATTTTTAATTGTGAACAATGCTCTTGGATGTTTGAACCACGGGCATTATTTTTGAAAACATGTTAATATTATGATTAAAGCAAAATTAAACGTGTTGTATATCACACATCAGTATTATTTTTAGCACATTGCAATATCATCCGTTGAATTTTTTATATATTTTGGGCGTGTTTAGCTCCAGGTGTGGTGTTTTCTTGATAGCTTGTTTATATATACCAGCCCCGTTTAATTACATCTTGGAAAGAACATGTTATCACTTTGTGTAAAGCAATGAATATTTTCCCAGTTTATGTCCTAATAGTGTTATTGTTTGTTTGCATTTTTCCGTTTGTTATCATTTGATTATTTTATTAAACTTAAGATCATTATCTTCTGTTGCAGTGACCTGAAAACCTATCTTCAAATCAACTTTAGGTTGCAGACTAAACTGAATGATGATTATGTAACTTTAAATGCAATTAGACATTTCTCTGGATCTTCGTAATCGAGGGTAGGCTTGACTCTATGCATCGAGGGTAGGCTTGACTCAAAGCATCGAGGGTGGGCTTGACTCTATGCATCGAGGGTAGAGTTGACTATGCATCGAGGGTAGGCTTGACTCAATACATCGAGGGTAGGCTTGACTCTATGCATCGAGGGTAGACTTGACTCTATACATCGAGGGTAGGCTTGACTCCATGCATCGAGGGTAGGCTTGACTCTTTGCATCGAGGGTAGGCTTGACTCCATGCATCGAGGGTAGGCTTGACTCTAGTCATCGAGGGTAGGCTTCACTCTATGCATCGAGGGTAGGCTTCACTCTATGCATCGATGGTAGGCTTGACTCAATACATCAAGGGTGGGCTTGACTCTATGCATCGAGGGTAGAGTTGACTATGCATCGAGGGTAGGCTTGACTCTATACATCGAGGGTAGGCTTGACTCTATGCATCGAGGGTAGGCTTGACTCTATACATCGAGGGTAGGCTTGACTCTATACATCGAGGGTAGGCTTGACTCCATGCATCGAGGGTAGGCTTGACTCTATGCATCGAGGGTAGGCTTGACTCTATACATCGAGGGTAGGCTTGACTCTATACATCGAGGGTAGGCTTGACTCCATGCATCGAGGGTAGGCTTGACTCTATACATCGAGGGTAGGCTTGACTCCCTGCATCGAGGGTAGGCTTGACTCTTTGCATCGAGGGTAGGCTTGACTCAATACATCGAGGGTAGGCTTGACTCTATGCATCGAGGGTGGGCTTCACTCTATGCATCGAGGGTAGGCTTCACTCTATGCATCGAGGGTAGGCTTGACTCAATACATCAAGGGTAGGCTTTACTCTATGCATCGAGGGTAGGCTTCACTCTTTGCATCGATGGTAGGCTTGACTCAATACATCAAGGGTAGGCTTGACTCTTTGCATCGAGGGTAGAGTTGACTATGCATCGAGGGTAGGCTTGACTCAATACATCGAGGGTAGGCTTTACTCTATGCATCGAGGGTAGGCTTGACTCTATACATCGAGGGTAGGCTTGACTCCATGCATCGAGGGTAGGCTTGACTCTTTGCATCGAGGGTAGGCTTGACTCTATGCATCGAGGGTAGGCTTCACTCTATGCATCGATGGTAGGCTTGACTCAATACATCAAGGGTAGGCTTGACTCTATGCATCGAGGGTAGAGCTGACTCTATGCATCGAGGGTAGGCTTGACTCTATACATCGAGGGTAGGCTTGACTCTATGCATCGAGGGTAGGCTTGACCCCATGCATCGAGTCGTAGGCGTATAACATTCAGAAATATTCACAACCATTTACAAAGTAGTAAACAGGAAAAAGATACAGATTTGCTGGCAATAACTGACTTATTTTTCCATCCAGTCCTGTTTAACCTTCCACATTTAGTGTCGTCTTTTCACAGCGTGTTTGTCGTTACAATATTTGGTTTTTTACCGTATTGTCCATATTTTTCTTTAGATTAGATTTGGCTAACTTTAGCCTGCTGTTTACGATTTTCTATATTTCAGGTCGATACGAATACGCAATACGAAACCCATTTCAACAAATAAATACTAAAGTGAAAATGTCTGTGTCGGGGGTTGTGTAACCAGTACAAGGCAACTAATTTTTCTATTGAGAATAAAACTAAAATTCGTTATTGCAAAATAAGATTTACTAGCATGTTCTGTCAGAAATGTATGGTCGTCATAATTATCTTCTGAAAAGAGGTTGAGTCTGAATTCATCCCCCCCCCCAGTTGCTAGTCATTAGACCCTACAAGTTCCCCAGTGTTGAGACCCGTTTCCCTGCACATGTGAAAGTCACTAACCTTGTCAGCAAACAACCGAGGAAAAGTGTTATTCCATTTGTTTCATAAATAAGCAAAAGTAAGCTATTAAAGTCTGTTGTTGCCCATTTTGACTTGTATTGTGTCGAAGATGGTAAGGATATTGGACAGCAAATAATCCATTCATCGGAAAACGCTTTTCAAGAAAATCAACACGTGACCATTACCGTCATATGGATGGCCCGCCTGTTTTGTGCACTTCTGAAAATGTGATGCAGCCAGTTGTAGTATCAGTGTATTATATTAGCGATACAGATCAATGCCACTTGAATGTTTAAACCTAGGGAAGAAATAAATGTCAGTATTAGTTTTGCATTATTGCAGACCACACTTGAATGAAATCCCTAAACGTTGTCTTGTAAAAATCAGGAAAAAATATTAGAATACAAGGGAGAAATCCAAACCCATTTCGAAAGCATTAAGCTGTCCGAGTGTCTGACATTTCGAGATGTGACAGTGCATTGTTACTTACTTACAGAGATAATTCACAAGAATGTTTTGAATAAAATCGTAGATTGATACCCTACCCCTCCCTCAATTTCGTACAATAGTCGTCAAATGTAGTAAGTGTAAAATAAAATGATTTTCAAAAAAAAAAACAACTGAAAAATCACTTCAACTACTGAAAATGAAACTTTGCAGTACCAAACAGCTATAACACACAGCACATGAACCACAATATAAAATTGTTAAACATAATGTTCCTGTGCTAGAAATTGTAGCTAAAATATTTTAATAGTAGATAATCAAACATACTGGTAAGATTAATTTAAAAAAGGGCATCTACATAACTCCATGCAAATTGAAGTGATAGAGGTAGGTTCTCTGCATGATGTCAACAAGTTGTGATCACATAGCTTTGCTCTTGTGCCTGTCTTAAGTCAGGTGATAAGATTTGATTCAAAACAATCAAAACAATATCGCTCCTCACCAAGAAATGCAAATTTTTATTTTGCAATTTCCACTTCAGCCCACAAGGCACTATTTTGAAAATATTTTTGCTGAAATTTGAACATTTGATTGGGTTCATCAAGAAATACCAGCAGAGCAAACTTCATTGGTATATGATGCCTTGGTAATTCAGCATTCATAAAAAAAAGATGTAACAGACGTGAATGTGGATTACACACCCAGAGTTGAAACTCCTGTCTCCATGAGTCCCATGCTATACCCCTCGTGGAATATGTATAATGCTGATCGTACATGGTTCTTTGTACAGTTATCCAAGTACTATTGTCAAGTGTCTCGGTAAGAACTTCAACCAATTCACTATTCGAACCATTATTCTAAATGGGACTAATAACAACGCGTAGCTTCAACGAGTAATCAAAGGAGAATCAACGTTGTTAGTGTCTCATATATTACTATTGTTATGACTCTATGGTCATTAACTAAGTAACAGAAAATTATAAATTGAAAATGTAAGAGGAACTTACAGCATTATGAATTGAATCCCAAATAATCCTTAAAAGTTCTATTCAAGTTACAAAAGAATACAATGTTCCGAATGAATTTCAGATCCTTGAATGTGCTGGTCAACCAACAGGCCTGATGTATCAAAATGGCTTTATCAAGAACTCCTTTGAATAATTCACAATAGTCAATATTTTAGTCTAATGAGCATCCTGTAGTTCCAATGAATAACCTAAACAAATGTTTGCTCCCAGATATATCTAAATACAACATAAAATACGTCTGCAGACTTGACGTTACAACAAGACCACAAGCAATAAGAATGAAAACAACTGTCCATCCCAAGCTACGCCTATACAGGCGTAAGTGGTGGAAAAACGCAATGTCGCTACTACTCTTACGTGACACTTTGCAAATCTCCCACATCATGAAAGAACCCATATGACCAAATCCATCCAACAGGAAATAACTTAATTCTTCTAAGAACCCACCTGATCAACCTGTCCAACGGGAAACAACCCCAAACTTGTCAACATGTTTACTATTAATATTATTATTAGTAACCGTAAACACGTACCTAAGCATCTGTTTATATATCCTACAAAATTCTACACTCGTAATAAGTTAAAATAGAACCTACGCACGTACATGAAAGTTTGCTATAGATAATTATTACAATTTAGTGTCATGAATAATAATTTTAAGAATTATAGATATACATAACAATCTAATGTACCGTAAAGTATTATTGTATGTTTGCCAATAGTGAAGTAACAAGGGTATGTTTATTTATACATATCCACCGGCAACGCTAGTGTAAAGAAAACCTCCCCAAGAGTAACGTTTCTACTGAGGATAATGTTCTGGTGTCATTTTGCTACACGTAAGGGGTCAATATTATAAGGTTGAGAACTGACACTTTTGTTAAAGAACCATAATACCATCACCCCGGACATGGAGAAAAATTACTCCTGTAGAAAACCGATCCTCATTAAATGATCATCAGATATGTTATATTGTGCCATAATGTTGCTGTCTTTGGATGATATCATCTCTTCAGGTGACTTTAAAGTAATTTCCATTTATATAAACTCTAGATTTCTTCCTTGCATCTACAACCCACGCCATTTGTCGAGAGATATTATCTGTTAGTATATATTAATATTACAAGGATGGTAAAGGTACCAAGACTTATAAGAGTTACCATGCTTGAACCACATTGGAGCCCAATTATAAATTTATATGGAATTTACAAGCATCATTTTACTGTTCAACCGTTCATTTAAGATTATCGAGACGTTTTTCATTGTCAACGCAAATTATGTTAAGGGTTTGACACTCCATGATATCTTCCTAGCCGCTCGTGAAAATGCTTATCGGAATCGTTCATCAGACGTTCAAGCAATAGTGTCTAAAGATGAAATTCAGTCACAAGTCAAGAATCATATCTTAATGGTAAAGGTGCTGGACTTCCAATCTATCGACTCAGGTTCCAGCATGGAACTTTTCAAAGGTGATACGTCATCTCACGCCTGTACATGGCACATACGTCTTTCAGAAACGGCTCAAAAACTTAAGGTGCAGTGTCTCAAGGTGCAGTGTCTCAGTGCATTTTGAAGATACCTAAACTGCGGGAGTCACACAGAATGCCGATCTGAGCGGATTAGCGTACAGACTGAGCTTAAATAAATAAGGTGAATTATGTTCATTAATCTGGACCTTTTCCCTTGCAATTAGATACCATCATTTTAGGTATAGTTTCATATAGCGTTGTCAAGCGTTTCATGTCAGAAACACAAAATATGCTAAAAGTTCGAGTATCTGTATGAAAGGATACAGCGTGACGGATAGATGTTTATGATAAGAAAAAAAATTATAATTCGCTTCAGTTGATAAATTTGATCCTAAGAAAATGAGCCTCATCTTATTCTGTGAAATACTTGGGTCATTGTAAACCCCTTTCCCACTTTCCCACGACTGGACAATTATATGACCTGTTTCCAAACTAGAATACAAATAATTGAATTATGTATGTTTCATGAATATGAACTTATTGTTAGCCCCTGTAAAATTAGCAAAGCAAACTCCTTGCATCTATTTTGGCTCGAGTGGAAACAACAGCTCCTCTTCGGTTCAGAGGGGAGACACGGACATTAGAAATCAGCTAGTACTCCGGTCCGTTGTTGGTGGTTTGGTTGGGCAGATTTACATTGACAAATGGAACACATGAAGTACAATATGCTTTCATTTTCACTGGCAAATTCATTACCACTCATTGTTTGCGGGTAGCCCCATTTATGCCTTGACCACATCTACCTAAACTTTGTGACATTAGTTCTTCAAGGTAGCAATAGAAATTCTCTTAACCCTATTTGCTTTCTGTAAAATCAAGTTATGATCACAGGAGTTCATGTCACCTACAGTTTATATAGAAATTCAAATACTGTAATACCACTAAGTATATCGAAAATGAAACATATAGTTTACTATCTTTAATTATATAATGCAAAGGAAATACAATAGTTATCTAGACGATGCTGAAGAAAGTATCTCATTAGACTCATCATATCATAAATGGGATAAAATTTAATCTATGTACTGGTAGGTATATTATACGTATAAAACTGTGAAACTAATCCATATTGAATCGTTTTGGAACTATTCGGATGGGATTTAACAGTTCACTGTGTTTTATTGAAAAACAAAGTTGCTATTTGCAGTGTCCGGATTTTATTTAGTGAAGGCTCAAGAAGTGCACATTGTTCTTTAAGCACGGAATGGACAAAGATATTTTAACCATTGGACAGAAATTGATCAATGCTCACATCATGTATGATTTTTGATTCAGTGATAAACAAAACTCTGTGATAAGGGATCCACTAAAATGTTCAAAACTTAGGATTGTCAATTTGATGATGTATTGAAACATTACAATGTCATCTTAAGAGATACATTGTCTCAAGACGACAATAATTTACGACGTGTCGTGTTGTAAGTAATTTATGATGTTCTTCGATACGGTTTACCTACAGACTCAGTTTAAATATTTCAATGAGTAATGCAAATGTAGAACACTACATTTACAATCTACCTCAAGTACTTACCTGTACTGTTTTGCATTCAAGTGAAAGGTAAACGATACCACATTTCAATATTATAAACTGTTGCTATCTGAATAGTAGAAGAAGGTTGAGTGTCGCGAAAAGCTTTTGACCGACACAAAACCCGACCTGGGTATAAAGCTCTCGATTCTATGAATTCTATCGTCGGTGTGGCATCACAATAAAACTTCTTCAGCTGTAAGTCTGTTTTATGGGAAGTCGTAGAACTCTGTGGGGGGTTCGTGTAATTCGGATGCAGAGGCTGATTGTGACATTAGCTGAGAGGACGATATTGGTTTACTTACAGTGAGGGATCAAATCTTCCAGACCAACAGGTTTATAGGGAACAAGAAGGGTTCTTTGGGTAGACAGAGGGTGAGCCACTTGTGTTAGCCCACTGACAATTCAACCAACTGTCGAACCAAGACGCATTGTGATTGTCAACGGTACGCCACGAGATACACATGTTCCTTTTTTGAATCATTTATGTAATATCACTATATTGGTGAAATCAATATCGCTATACGAGCGAAAAGCATTCATTAAAGCATATTACTTGTGAATAAGACAAATATTGTTCATAATTTTGCACAAGTTCTATACATTGGTCACACTTGGTGATATATTAATATATCAATCATATTTGTTAATAAGTTCCATACAGTAATGTATATCTATATTTTTATAACTCCTGGCACACGATTTTGTCTTATTTTTATACTTTTTATTCATGGCTGTAAATTGTAGTGATTATCTTTAGTTGGTGGCGTACGTGCATAGGGTCTTTATTAAGATATTAAAGAACGTAACCTTGCAAATAAATAGGTGCTTACGTACGTCTGGACAGTTACTAATAATAGATTTAAATATGTTTACAAGATTCTGCCTTTTTACCACGGGACAGACCGTTCAGGTACCATGTTATAATAATGAAGTTAATTCTTATTGGATGAGTTAGGTCACATGAATAGGTATTTTGAAATATTAGACTGAGTAGTAAGATATGTCACGTGCCTTAGATTGTGACATATAATAGTAATAGTCTCTTGAATGTGTATATAAGGAGAGAACTGAGCAATCAGATTTATTCCTAGTTTGGATCATTCTTATTTATTGTATTAGATATTATATGAGAAGAAAAACATGTGTTTGGACTGCTCAGAGGAAATAGAAAGTGCTCACTGGAAGAAAATATTATTTTGGAACTCTTGCTAATTATTAAAAGGAGTTCTGGAGACAGCCATTTTGACGTCACGATTCTTGCCGGACCAGTATATTTCCGGTTCTGAAATTTATACAGAACTTTTCATTCTTTTGGACTTTAATAGAACTTTTTCAGGATTATTTTGCATTCACTTCATTATAATGTAAGTTCCTCTCATATTTTTATTTATAAAGTTGATAATTAAATTATTTGTTAAATTTTACAAAACCTGTTGTCTTTGCTTCATTCCGTTGCTTAGTTCCTTCGGTTGCTTGGCCATAGAGTCATAACAATAGTAATATCTGAGACACGGACAACGTTCTTTGTGCAAAATATATTGTTAACATTCAAATTATATTGCACAGAAACACAAATATGTTTATTGCCACCTCCCGAGTGTTAAAAGATTGTCAAACATAGCATATGCTGAATTTCTAAATAATCTAACGAACTTCTAAATAGAATTGTTCGAAATATTTATATTTCTTATACTATGTAACAGGTTAATATGGGATTTTATTTTGACTTTAAACCCCTCAAACAGATGTGACTTGTTGCTTATTTGTGCCGATATAATGCCAAAATAACGATATTTTTAAGGACAGTATAAAACAATTGAATCCATTCGCACCATCTCTATGTCCAATAAACTGTATTGGACTATCTAAGAGCAACAAAGTCCTTTGGCCTAAACGTACGCATCTGTTTGGCCTAAACGTACGCATCTGTTTGGCCGACACATGACACTCGTTACAGTGGCCTAAACGTACGCATCTGTTTGGCCGACACATGACACTCGTTACAGTTTTTGGAATTGTTCGTACCAAGTTGTGAGGGTCTTAAATGAAAACAGGGCGGAAAGCGAGAGATCTCATCAAAAATATGGAGTAACGTCACATTATACATCTGTTTACACATTACACATCTGTTTACACATTACACATCTGTTTGCTGTTCCTAAGTACAAATTAACGGCGGCCCTTTCGAAAGTAATGCCAGTCATTGGCTTGAGGTGACAAATGTTTCCTACTAAAATATAAGGAATGAAGGAGGCTCTAATAATAATATGTAGAGCCGCTGTAATTTATGGATGTCGAATTGAAATCTAAGTTAAGTTCAAACATTGAGTAGAAGAAGTTATCTCTTTAACATCCACAGCCATAATAGAGTTTTAAATGGTCTTCCCAACAATTCCTGCTTAGTCAGTCTGGTAACAGTCACGATGTTTATTATTAGCATGATTAATAAAATAAAGTATCTATCTAGGATGGGTACAAAGGTGTTTCCACGTGATGTATGACTCGATAAATGTGCACGGTTTGCGCTAAGTTACATTCACAGTGCATTGCAATTATTTTCAAATACAGACCTGCACACTTGAGTTGATTACGCAAGGTTGTAATGAAATCTTTGTTGTTTACTTTCTGAGCAAGCTTACGATAAGGTATTTGCTATTAGACCCTGAGACGTAATTTAGCGAAAAGAGTACTAAACTCTTCATTGTTCATTTTGCTAATACTCTTCGAATGTTGTCAATATCTTATCAACCCGTTGTGCCTTTAGGCAATGCCCGTACGTAAAGAGTGACGTCATCCGTTGAGATGTGTTCAGTGTGTTACTCAATTGTTTTTTTGTATTTCGTTCTAGTGTTAAGTTCAAACGATTTACTTTAATGATTGTCGGGCGGAATAAAATGCCACTTACAAATAATGAATACCCCAATTATTTACTACTGAAACAAAATGAGCAAAAAATGCTAACATGCATTGAGTCACTGCTGTATTTCTAATTTCTTTAAGTAGGTTGTGCAACTATTATAACCCTGAAATGTAACTCTTTAATAGAATAAAGAGTTAAGAAGCTCGTTTGAAGATCTGTTTGCTCCGTGTTTTTGTGAATGTTATATATTAAGCCAACCATCTTTGTGGATACATTCTATCTATCCACATATCCTTATCTATCTATCTATCTATCTATCTATCTATCTATCTATCTATCTATCTATCTAAAGCTGGCTAAAGAAACAAATATAGACCGCTTTGGAATATGATTTTTGTTCACTTTTTATTCAAAGTCCGCATGGTGTGGCAGGAGTACACTGGGCATAGGCCTGGAGACAGAAAGCTGTCGTTCCAACAGTTCTTTCGTTCTTAACATTTTTACAGACACCGCACAGCCTTTTATGCATTTCCAGCGAGTCTTTATGTGATGTAATGAGCATAGTCTCTTCAGCAAGCTATTTATTCCTTATGTTGTCACCTCGTAAATTATAATGGAAGCTAATACCTTTTTCGGGTTCAACCATAGCTTAGCTTTGCAGTATATGTCAATAATGGGTTTCAATTCCACTTCGAAGATAACATTTTCTGCTATCGCCTTGGAGATGTAGTCCGAGATTAAATTGAGCTTGACTGCAGCAGCAGCAGAGAGGGTGAACCCTACAACTTTGTAGAGACCATATTTTTGAAAAGAGTTTTTGTCTTAATAATGAAAACTTCTTTAATTGACCAGATTTTTTCTGATTTTTTCACAATCTGGTCACTACGCGTATGTCCTTCACCCTCTCTGCTGCTATAAATTAAACAGCCATATAGATATTATCAATAATGAGTATTGGAGAACCACACTCAGCTAAATTAGCTCTACTGCTGCTATGATTTTTATCCAAAAATTGTATCAAGTCCGTTGCGATATCTTGACCTAGGATCATGTAAATTTATCGTTACAAAACCAAAGGGAGCAGCTTGTGCTTTTGAAAAGAAATTTTAAATTTGTTCATGTCCATGTCGCCTGAACACCAAGTATAATAAATATTCTGTAGAGTATAATTATCTACGCCATTAAACACAACCAAAATATTGCAGTTGTCTCTGATTACTTTTGGAAT
>JAECUM010042893.1:0-52850 GCA_016617855.1 Megalonaias nervosa
TCAGAAGTGTTTTTGCAGACAACTACAATTGACCTATCGCCACTTGTCAATCACGCTGGATCAACTAACCAATCAGCGAGCATAAATTAGACAAACCTCCAGGCATTGCTTAAGTCCGCCATTTTCCTCTGACAAGCTACTTGTAGCAACAATGAATTGATTATGATAGGTATTTACAAATTTTGCAATGATTTGTTGATTTCTCGATCGATACCGGTGAAAAGAAGTCTTGTAATTCTGACAGTCAATATCCAGATCGTCTAAATAGAGGAATTAGATTTCTTTCCCTAATCATAGGCGAAACTTCGATGGATAACGACTTGTCACGTGTACGATCAGCTGAATAAAGACACAATTGATGGCAATTACAACGTATTTGTTTGCATAAAAGAATGTCCCATTGATAGCTTGAAAAAAAAAAAAAAAAAATGAAATTGAAATTGAAAAATATATATGTAAAAATTAACGTTTCAAGAATATAGGTGGAGAACCCTCTAACTGTCGGGCTTTGATATATATTATTTATTCTTGTATAGGAAGCACTGAACCCATGGCTGCATTATTTTAAAGTTTGAAAATTTACACTTTAATGTTGGCTTGTCCCAAAATTAATAATTTATCGTCTCGATCTTTCAGACACTAAAGTGACACTTTACTTTCTCATTGGGTTGAAGGAGGGATGGGGATACAAAAATGTAATTAGTAATGAAGAAATACAAAATAGAGGTTTCAAATAATTATCTTCCGATATATTAAGTAGGCATTTACATGTTTACA
Organism: Megalonaias nervosa; assembly: GCA_016617855.1. Lineage (NCBI taxonomy): Eukaryota > Metazoa > Mollusca > Bivalvia > Unionida > Unionidae > Megalonaias > Megalonaias nervosa. The sequence continues at coordinate 778 of JAECUM010042893.1, forward strand.
TCAACAGACATCATTGATCAAAATTCCATCTAACAAACATAACAGTCCTTAAATTATTATGTACAACAGTATACTTCTAAACAGTAATTATTTACGATTTTGTTATTAATTTTTAATTCATATACTTCCAAGGCAGTATAAACATAAATCAGATAAAATTAACAAGGATAACATTATATGCTAAATACATCAGCATCTTTTGGAGCAAGTTTCCTTTCATATGAATAAGTTCTTAAACAGCTTTACAATTGATTGTTATTATTTACTGAAATAAAACACTTAGGTTATAATGTACGAACTTGCACTACATATATAAATATTGTCTCCTGCAGTATAATTAATGCAACTTTGTAATTTTATATTTTTAAGAATAATACAAATCACATTAAATAAACATACATGTATCACTTAAACTGAAACATATTTCTTTGCCAAATACTGCATGTTTGTCGGAGGTTAAGTCACGTGATTTGTTAGGCGGAGCGACCTATAGTCTGGCGGAAGGTCAATTGATTCAAAGTAGATTCAGGATTGGCGATGTCTGCCTCTAACACAGTTGGGAGATACTGAAATGTTATTTTTTGTTTATATTTCTTTGAACACGCCGATTTGTATATTTTATTTGCGACAGTGTACTGAACACGTGTGAATATCAAAATATTTGCCAGCTGCATTCATCAATGGGAATTTTTTCTTCGCCAGTCTCCACGTTCACAAATATAACTGCTCTCTTTGCAATTTTTTTGTGCTTACCAGTACCACCAAATTTGCAATTTTGACTTTGTGTAATAGCTCATAAATTACCCAAAGAATTATCATGTTATAATGTAATAATTATCATGTTATAATGTACGAATTATCATGTTATAATGTTATAATGTATTATACATTACTGCCGTTGATGTGATAAATCACAAAACCATCTCTGATCAATCTGTGAAAACATTCATGGATAAATTTATGACAAAGATATATTTTATCCCCCCCCGGCATTATTAGTAACAACACGGACTGGTTTTTTTAGTCAACAGTTCCTGATGATACCATAACAAGATGCCTCATAATTCTTGATGATGGGATGCTTCACAAATTCATTTTGCTCCATTTATATAGTAAATATTATTGTCTAAATAATTATTTTATTGTTAGTGTGAAAATCTGGCAATATAGTCTTAGGCATTTTTATAGGAGATTCATTACCGACGCAATTGGCATTATTTTTTTTTATCGTAATATCTTTTCAGCTCTCTGTAATTTTTACCACCACATTTTACACACAGCTGCATTTCTCCTCCAACCCCAACACCACATTTCAAACATGGCTTTGGTCCTACTCTTCCATGCCGCACACTTTGCATGTGATGTCCACAGAATTCATTTATACAAGACCGATTACAGGGAATTGCAGAACCAATCATCAACCACTTACATTTATTCTTGCTTGAATCATTATATATATAATTAATCTTCAATTTAAATATATATTTGCCTTAATTATAACATGAAAGAATTTACGAGATTATCTGTGATTAAACCCTCTAAAGCTAGATTTGATTGTGACAGAATAATCCCTGAATTGTTGAGGCGAGCTCTTGTTGATTTGACAAATAAGACTCTAATCAATCGTATCTGTGAAGCCAAGAGAGAATTTTGCAATGATGGTGCAGCTCATGTGTGTTCAACATTCAGAATTATGCAATACGTCGATGCTACAATGAATGACAAGTGAGCAGTGATGATTATTAATTATCTTGACGTTCTACAAACTAACGAACAAAAATATACTTTTAGAATAAAATTTATTGTGGCGACAGATGACACCTGGATTATCCATGACAAACATGATCCTGTTCGATTATACCACACTGGAAATATTGTCACATCAAAAAAAAATTCCAAACCAGGAATAATGACTGGTATCGACAAACCATATTAAGATCGAGCATATATTGCGATGGCAGTTGTTTATGCGATATATCCACTGAATGATAAACCTAGAGTTAATGACCTCCTGCCACTGAAAATTTCTCACTTAAATTGTGTTGCTGAGAGAGTTACAGAACACTTTACAAAATTGATGTGTGGAAATGGTTTAAGGCTCAGGAGAGAGTTTATGTATGCTGATTATGATTTCCATTAAGGGTGAAGACACTAACCGGAGAGATTTTGTATGCATTAAAATATAAAAAAATGGAGCTCCGATAGAGATTATTAATCATAACAAACACGCATGGACTTCGGACATAACAGTATTTCCATGAAATCGAACTGTTAAATTCTATAATGGTGATATGTTCAATTTTATCAGAAATATCATCGACCCTGTATCCATGTGGTTGTTTCAAAGTTCAGAATCTGTGAACTATGATCAGTTTGTACAGCCTAATGGAGATATTTATCCTACAGAATCTCTCCACGACGAAATGAAAAATCTTGCGTTGAAATACACAAACGATACTGATGTTATCGAAAGATACTGATGTTACCATTCCATCAGTTGCTGTCCATGCTGCTCAGAAGGAAAATTCATAGAAACCAACATGGTTGGAATTTCTTGAAGATGTCCAATGCAGTTGTGTCGAATACGGACACGGCGGATTATGGAATGCTAAATACAGTTATAAGGATGTTATATCGGTTGATATGGTTGCATGTTATCCTGGAAGTTTTCTTGGAGCGGGTGAGTGTTCTGAGTATTTCAAGCGATTTGCACATCCAATACATGAGATGACCAGAGTTGCGATAATTGGACCCTTACCAGATTTTGACTTGACTGGATTCGCGTGTATTGACTTATTCAAGTTTGCATCGAAGAACCTTCATCCAACTGTCACTGTTTGGTTTGGAAAACATTTTAGCGAACATGGTTAGGCTCCAATAGTTTTATTATGATATATGCTTGATGTAAAGATATTGATATCATTGGTTGTAAGTGAAGCAATTATATCATATCATCCACAGAAACAAGGTTGGTTACCTCAACAAAAGAAATATTCCCTTGATGAAACACCAGACAATACAGATCTCGAAAATAAACTTGCAAAAGATCTTGGCAGAAAAACAATCAGTAAATTTACACAAGGAGGATCATAAACGACATTGTACAAGATTAATTATCGATGATGCTGAACTTGATTTTATAATTGCTGATACAATGGAGAGAAGCACATCTGTAAGTCGAAGTAATGTTAACTTACTGGACAGAACTAAATTAGGTACAATTGTGAGCTATACTGATGGTGACTCGCCACAGTTTTCTCATTTAAGATCTTCAATGCTCGCATACGTTTCGATAAATTTATTATCGATGATAAATAGATTTCCTGATACCACAGTTAGAGTCGCCACAGATTCATTTTATATCAATAAAAAATGTGCAGGATTGCTAAAACAATTACATATCAGCGCTGATGCATCATGGGGCAAATGGAGAATAAAGCGAGAAAAAATACTCAGTTATTCTGAATCCACTGACGTTGAATCTAAGGAAACATATTATAAAAATAAACTGATGTCAAAACTTTCATCAGTACCATTGGTATATGATCCTGTGGCTAGACATAAAACAGCTTATCTCAATGGATCCAGAGGTTCTGGTAAAACAACATGTGCAATTGAATTATTTCGGAATTTTGATGTGGTTGTACTAACTCCGACTTACTGGCTTGCCAGAGAAATGAACGAACGAAAAGTTAAATCTCATACTTATCACAGCTTCTTCTGATGGAAGGGAGATGCATGGACTCCTGAGCGAATGGGTGAGAAATATATTCCTAAGATTATTATCTGGGATGAGATATGTACAGTGTCTTTTGATGTGTTAAAAATGTTTTTTGATTGGTTGTTGGTGAAAAAAACTGCTGTTATCATGAGTGGCGATCATGGTCAACCACCACCCTTTGTTGGATCATCTCTGCAAGAATGGCTGAAAAAGTTCGTAGATTATTATGAGGAGATAAATGATGATCATAGACCTATTGATGAACCGCTGAAAGAGTTTAAAAGTTAATCAGACTGCAGCCAAATAAAATTCAATGTGAGATAATACGTGAGGTAATTCCAGAGTCTAAGATGAATGATTTTTAGAATTTGTGGAGGTCTGCTAATTTGATAGTTGCAAGTCAGAAGATAGTTCGTGATACACTTCAGCAACAATTATTTCTGTTACATAAAGAAAAGTTTTCAGATCTATCTGTTCCATTGTGTTATTGCCCAGCAGACACATGCAAACAAAATACTGAAGTTGAGATTCCTGGAATTAATAAGAAACAAAAACTTGTATTAAATAATATTGTTTTGGTTCCTGTGAGTGCTGTTGAGAGCGCATTAACAATGGACAAAACTCTGTGGACTCTAGGATATGCCATAATGATTCATTCATCGCAAAGATTAACTATTTCTGATACAAATATCTGGATTGTCGATGATCGGATGGAATCGTCAAATTTAGGTTATCTAGCAGTGTTGTGAGTTAGAAGAATGTCTCAGCTATGAAGGGTTATCATGGACTACACAATGACTCAGGAAACCACTGATAGCAATTGCGATGATATAGTAACGAAAAAATTAGCTGGTTATCAGTGATCTGACAAAAAACGTGACTTTGACCTTGATGTTAAGTTTATCATGACGCTGAAACAACAACAAAATAATCACTGTGCTTGCTGTAACACAGTAATGTTGTGGCAGTATTCAAATAATAATCCAAGACAATTTACTGTGGATAGAATTAATAGCCGTCTCAGCCATACATGTGAAAATGTGATGCTGACCTGTCTTGAGTGTAATCGACGTAGGGGTGCTGGTGTCCTGCTTTCACAGAAGTGAAGGCGGTGCTATTGTGTATCCTCAGGAATTACTTGTAAATGTTCGCAACTGGTTATCAGCGATCTGACAAAAAACGTGACTTTGACCTTGATGTTAAGTTTATCATGATGCTGAAACAACAACAAAATAATCACTGTGCTTGCTGTAACACAGTAATGTTGTGGCAGTATTCAAATAATAATCCAAGACAATTTACTGTGGATAGAATTAATAGTAGTCTCAGCCATACATGTGAAAATGTGATGCTGACCTGTCTTGAGTGTAATCGATGTAGGGGTGCTGGTGTCCTGCTTTCACAGAAGTGAAGGCGGTGGTAATTGTGTATCCTCAGGAATTACTTGTAAATGTTCGCATACAAATCCACACTGAGGAGCAGTTGAAACTTATCTGTAGATTGCAGGTCTACCCATAGATCTTAGCACGCTGGAAATTTTATGTATGGTTACACTCCAGACTGGATCAGTTGCTCTTTTTTTACCACCTTCAAATTCACCAGGTTCATATAAATATCTTACAGTTACATTATCTAGTACTGGTTGTTTTGAGGAAGAGTCATGTCATTGTATTGGTATTTGTTTTTTTGTGATCAAGTGACGGGTTTCATAGAATTTCCACGAGTAATTTCATTATTTAACACAGCCATCACACTTGGTAGTCTTGCAACCCATTCACGAGATCTTTTGTCTTTCTGAACTTTATTTAGGGATATTTCCCGTGCATAATGATATCCAAACAATCGCTCAGCAAGTGTTCGATTAAATTGCTCAATGATTGCCTGATCGCGATGAATTGCAGTGTGTCCTCGTCTGATTTTGACATTATGTTGTTTCATCATTGACGTTACTGCACCAAGAAATTCTTTGCCAGGATCAACCTGTAGTAGCTGTGGCCATCGCAAGGGACCTCGTTGATAAATTCGTTCAAAAGCAGATGCAACTTCAGTTGCTGTTTTTGTTGATAGTGGTTCTGCTTCTTTATAACTACTTGCAACATCAACACGTATTTGTATGTGCGTGACTGATGTCTACTAGTTTTAATAGTATCATGCAGTAAAAACAAAATATCTGCCTGATGAACTTCATTGGGAGCACTGACATCAAAATGTGTGTACTGAATTATCTTAGGTGGTGGTAGATAAATTTGCCATACTGCCTGTCCTTCTAACCAGTTTGCAGCAACAGAACGTGCAACACCTGCCACATCAGCAAGTTTACTAATCGCTGCTCTACCCCTCCAATATCCTCTTGGGCTATAATAAATCGATTCCATTAGAATAGTTATCTATGATTAATTACCAGCCCCTAGCACTAGTTTACCTTTCATCGCAGATCTTACCAGCCAATTAGCTAATGATTCCCTGAGAGATTTATATTTTACAGACTTTAACGTATGTATCAACTTCATGTCTGCAATATGCCATTGTTGTAGATCTGGATTTTTATACGCGACATCATGAATGTAACACACTTGATCAATCGCATTTATTGGATACTCTCCAGGTCTTGCTTGGTCTTGTTCATCAAGTCGGGTTCCAGGACCACAATAATTATCTCCAGCACGTTGTTTTTCTCCTGGGTATTTAGCCCATGGAGTCCCTGGTAATTCTCCCAGTAAAGCAGCAATATCACCACCTGTCTTCGTACGAGACGAAATAAATCTGTATTTGCTTGTACCACATTTCACACACTTGCCTGTAAGAACACACTTTTTATTTTTTGTTATTATTGTGGGTGCTCTGCATCGAACACAATATAAATTCATATTATTTATTATATATACCTACAACATGGATATCATTGATTTCTCAGTGACACGAAAGCAAGAGCCAATCAAGCATCATGCAGCGTTACCAAATTCTATCAGGGCAATTATCATAGGTCCATTTGAGTCTGGTAAGATGCAACTGTTGTTTAATCTGATAATGAGATGGCTCAAGAGGGATAAGTTGTATTTTAGTGGCACCATCTGCAGATAATCAGCAATGCTACGAAGTGCTTAAAGATTTTAATGAAGAAGCGAAGTCATCAGATGAAGAAGTTAATGATATTATTGATTTTATCACCGATATTGATGAAGCCCCATCTGTAGATGACCTCGATGGATTTATTAATAATCTCTTAGTATACGATGATGTGATGCTGGACAAACAATCAAATCCAGCTCGGATATTTTCCTGAGGCAGACACAAAAATACTGACATAATTTATGTTACTCAGCGATATACACAAATACCTAAAGTGATCAGAGATAACTGCAATCTTCTGGTTGTCTTTAATGGAGTCAACACCCACACACTAAGAAACATCCACCACACCTGGTGTTGAGGGGATATGGATATGACTAAATTCAGAAACTTCTTTTCAAAAGCGCAAGCTACCCCACACGGATTTATCACAATAAATTTACATGCTGCTCGGTCACGATATCGTATAAGTCTTGATAAAACTTTTGGTTGAGAGACACAGCAGCATGGATGGTGATGACAAACAGTGAGTGTCCGGGTAGGTAAATGAGGACGCATAAAAATATGAAAATACAATGAGCTAGCCCAATTAGAGAGGCCTCAGTCAGTTAGAGGCTTTGGTTTGGTGTTATTGACCTTGTATTTTCATTATTGTAGGAAGCTTTATTTTCACGAAATAACCCCTCTAAAAAAGTTGTAGGATTTGCCCTCCCTGCTGCTGATGCTGTAATGTACAGTAATATATTGACTGATGCTGTAATGTACAGTAACATGTTGACTGATACTGTAACATATGGTAACCTGCTGACTGATGCTGTAACATATGGTAATATATTGACTGATGCTATAATGAATGGTAAAGCCCAAAAACAAATATGTGTTTCCTTTTGTGCTGTATTTAAAATTAGGGTGGGTAGGGAGGTTGTTTTTTTTAACATCGTATGTATTATAATAGTTTGTGTATATATATATATATATATATATATATATATATATATATATATATATATATATATATATATATATATATATATATATATACCACATACATTAAAAATAACATGGCATTTAAAGTGTTGGTATAAAGCAATTTGATATACCAATACTATTGGTATATCAAATTGTGATCCGCCCAAGGCACAATAATACCGTCTGCAGTTGATTCTAGATCAATGATGAATTTCCACATATTAATGATTAGTGACGTATGAAAATAACGATAAAAAGTATTAATAATCCTTGTTTTCTAAACGAATTTAATATGGTACACATTTTCATCACAATCCTTTCTGATTTTTGTTCCCCCTCCACTCTCATGCATAACGGACAAACTATGCAGAAATGGTTCGTCGTAACAATACATGTGCACTTTCCTTGGGATTTATCTACAGTGTTTGTCAATGATACAAAGTTGCAAACCAGGTCGCCTTTATAAATACCTTGGTTACGTGGTACACATACTGTGATGTATTTAGTGTCATGTTTTGTCGTTGTTTCTTAAACACACTATAATTTTCTAAAAATCAATTATTATTAGTTAAATATGAAAATGTCCCAAGCCCCCCCCTTCTGTCTCTCTCTCTCTCTCTCTCTCTCTCTCTCTCTCTGGACCATCATAGCAAGATATGGGCTAATATCTATGAAATGACGAACATAGAGGATTTTCATTTGTGTCATCCCACGATATCTCTGGACTTACGAATGATGGTAAAAGTTAAGTCAAACCAACCAAAGGATGTGTGTGTGTGTGTGTGTGTGTGTGTGTGTGTGTGTGTGTGTGTGTGTGTGAGAGAGAGTCTTAAAGTCAAACTGACCAGTGAAAGAGAGAGAGAGGGAGAGAGAGAGAGTTTATTGTTGGTGGTACTAGAACAGAATAATGACTTTGATCAACTGTAAATATATTAAAATATTTTAATTACCTCTTTCTGGTTCATCATTTCACTTAGTTTATATTCCACATTAATTTCCAAGCACCGGTACATGAATGGCAGCGTTCATGTGAATGGTGTAGCTAACTATGTGTTTTTGTAGTGCTCTACTGTACTGTGGTACAGTACTTTTATCATTAAGACCATCTTTCATGTTTATATCATAAGTACGTATTATATTCATTTAATCAATGTGAAGAAAAATAGAAACTAAAAAAGAAAACAATCAACTTATCAAAATGCAAGGTAATTGTGAATAGCCACAAAAGGCATAGAACTACATTTTGTAGTGGACACACTCGGGGATGTGAGGAGTTCATTCACTCGGTCAATACACAGCTGCCTGTCGTAAATCTGAACTCCATTCAAAGGTCAAATATATGTATTTGTATGTGATATAAATAAAATATATGTACAGTATGTACACTGTATCAATGATATACCACTCGTTCTATACATTTTTCATTAAAAGGAAACTCGGCAAGCATTGTTTCCTTTTAATGAAAAATTTATACATCTCGTGGTATATCATTGATACAGCGTACATACTATATAAATATATATATATATATATATATATATATATATATATATATATATATAATGTACTAAGCACTTCAAGTACTGGGCTAAACCAGTTCAGTTTGATGCACAAATCAATTTCAGGATTATTACTTTTATAAATTTTTTTTAAAACCCTGGGCACAAAAAGTGCTAGGATCAGCAATTAAAAACAGGGAGTCAGCTGACACACATATTTTTGTGCCTAATATGTTGACTGATGCTATAAGGTACGGTAATATGCCAACTGATACTATAAAGTATGGCACTGGTTCCCAACCTGTGGGCCATGGACCCACCCACACCCTGTCCTGGAATTGGGGAAGCGAATTTATTCCACTCAATGCAGCTTACAAGCATAAGTATAAGCACGTGGGGGTCTGCACAATTTTTTCAAGTTAAGAAGGGATCCTCATACCTGAAAAGGTTGGAAACCACTGATATATAGCAAGATGTCAATTGATGTAATGAACAATGCTACTAAAACCCCATACATACCTTGATCTTGACTTCTATAACCACATAGTGCAACAGGTATGCTGTTTGGCCTGTATCTTGCAAGGATCCCCACCAGTACTACCACAATCAGCAAAATACATGTAGCAACAGAAGCCAGCACTATTGTCATTGTGGACTGTGTATGTGTCACAGTGGATGGAACTGAAGTACCAGTCTGCTGTAATGGTGTTGAGCTGCTGGTTACAGGAGAGGCTGTTGAGTGGAAAAAAACAATTTAATTACACTTCTTGGCAGAGAAGCTCTTCATGATTGGAAGAAAGATTTTCCTCAGAATGTATGGTGCTGAAAGGCAGGGAAGATTTAGTCTGATAATATGACATAAAATGTGTGGTGTTGGAATGTATGGATTTAGTCTGACAATATGACATATAATGTGTGGTGTTGGAATGTATGGATTCAGTCTGACAATATCACATAGAATGTGTGGTGTTGGAATGTATGGATTTAGTCTGACAATATCACATATAATGTGTGGTGTTGGAATGTATGGATTTAGTCTGACAATATCACATAGAATGTTTGGTGTTGGAATGTATGGATTTAGTCTGACAATATCACACACAATGTGTGGTGTTGGAATGTATGGATTTAGTCTGACAATATCATATAGAATGTGTGGTGTTGGAATGTATGGATTTAGTCTGACAATATCATATAGAATGTGTGGTGTTGGAATGTATGGATTTAGTCTGACAATATCACATACAATGTGTGGTGTTGGAATGTATGGATTTAGTCTGATAATATCACATAGAATGTGTGGTGTTGGAATGTATGGATTTAGTCTGACAATATCACATACAATGTGTGGTGTTGGAATGTATGGATTTAGTCTGACAATATCACACACAATGTGTGGTGTTGGAATGTATGGATTTAGTCTGACAATATCACATAGAATGTTTGGTGTTGGAATGTATGGATTTAGTCTGACAATATCACACACAATGTGTGGTGCTGGAATGTATGGATTTAGTCTGACAATATCACATAGAATGTGTGGTGTTGGAATGTATGGATTTAGTCTGATAATATCACATACAATGTGTGGTGTTGGAATGTATGGATTTAGTCTGACAATATCACATACAATGTGTGATGTTGGAATGTATGGATTTAGTCTGATAATATCACATACAATGTGTGGTGTTGGAATGTATGGATTTAGTCTGACAATATCACATACAATGTGTGGTGTTGGAATGTATGGATTTAGTCTGACAATATCACATAGAATGTGTGGTGTTGGAATGTATGGATTTAGTCTGATAATATCACATGAATGTGTGGTGCTGGAATGTATGGATTTAGTCTGACAATATCACATACAATGTGTGGTGCTGGAAGGTCAAGATGAATTAGTCCAACAATATGCATAGCACTAAAGTCCAAAGTACAATGTATAGTTTACACTGGTCAATAAAAAGTGTAACTTAGTTACTTAAAAGCATACCTCCATTGTTAAAACTTTTCATGAATTAAATTTGTAATGGCAAAAGCCAGTAATACTGGAGCATAAACGATTACCATTCAGTCTCTCAGTTTGGTGTATGTGGTTTATGGCACATGAAGGTTTTATCATGCTGAAGCATGATGAGTAAAATGCATTGCCCAGGGACACAACATGGAGATTCACCACATTATGCGCTGATTCAACAGCAGGATTCAAATCCTCACTTGGGACACACCATAGTAGTCAACATGTCTTGATACAGTAGGGGCCATCCATATATGACATCAAGTACCAAGGGGGAGGGGGTATCTGTGTGATGATGTGTGACAATAGTGGGCAAGTTTTTAAAAAAAAAAATGTGACATCACAAATAAAAACACCAGTACCATCTACTGGAGAAAATGTAAAATATGTAGCATCACAGAATCAACATGGAAGAACAAGAACACTAAGAAATAAAATGAATGAGATGAGATGTCAACAATTGTATTCCCTGGGTTTTAAGTCTTTGTCCTATCCATACGTTTTGTCTTTAGGTTCCAGAGGACTAAACCCGGATTGATCAAGATGTATATATTTTTGTAAGTATTAAATAATTCAGAATGCACTGTGTTCAGTGGTTTTGAGCTTTTTGATACAAACTGATTTCAAACCAATTTTATTTTAAACAATTTTTATGGGGGGGGGGGGATCGAGGCTTTGTGATGTAATATATGATAGGGGTCTGCATTCTTGTGATGAAATTTGACAAGGGAGGGGGGTATGAGATCCACCAAAATTGTGTGACATCATATATTGATGGCCCCATTTCAAGATTCAAAACCTCACCTGGGACACATCACAGCAGCCACCATGACCTGATTCTTTAGCAGGACATGCCATTATGCCATAGCAACCAACATGACCTGATTCTATAGCAGGGGAAAACCACAGCAGCCATTATGACCTGATTCTAAAGTAGGACACACCACAGCAGCCAACATAACCTGATTCTATAGAAGGACACGCCACAGCAGACATCTTGGCCTAATTTGATAGAAGGGACAAACCACAGCAGCCATCATGACCTGATTCTATAGAAGGAAATGCCACACCAGCCAACATGACATATTTTGATATCAGGATACACCACATCAGCCATCATGACATGATTCCATAGAAGGACACACCACATCAGCCATCATGACCTGATTCTATAGAAGGACACACCACATCAGCCATCATGACCTGATTCTATAGAAGGTCACACCACATCAGCCATCATGACATGATTCCATAGCAGGACACACCACATCAGCCATCATGACCTGATTCTATAGAAGGTCACACCACATCAGCCATCATGACATGATTCCATAGCAGGACACACCACATCAGCCATCATGACCTGATTCTATAGAAGGACACACCACATCAGCCATCATGACATGATTCCATAGCAGGACTCACCACAGCAGCCATCATGACGTCTTCTACAGCAAGAAATGCCACAGCAGTCAACATGAAATTTTTTATAGCAGGAAACTTCTTATATTTTTTGCTTTACTGTATATTTAGCGTGTGATTTTCAAGATATACACTGTACACATTGCTGACAGTTTTACACTTCACATTGCTGACAGTTTTACACTGTACAGATTGCTGACAGTTTTACACTGTACACAATGCTGACAGTTTTACACTGTACACATTGCTAACAGTTTACACTGTACAAGATCTAGCTTCTAAGGAATTTCATGTAAGCAATGGAGGTGGGGAGGTGTCCTTTCACCTTTATTGTTTAATATATTTGTAGATGATTTAAATCGTGAATTGGGTCAGAGTCACAAAGGACTATATTTGCCACTACATCATTTATAATTTCTTAAAAATTGCAGTTTTGCTTCTGATTTGTCATGGACAAATTCTATCAAAGGCTTCAGGAAATTATTCAAGATATGTAAAGATTACACATTCCCCTACCCATCCCTTTTAACAATAAAACACAAAAATAATAATGAAAAATGTCAACTTTTGTTGACTTTAGTTGGCTTTTTCTGCTCTAAAAATGCTACAATGCCCTCAAGCCATCCTCTGCAAAATGACAAGTAAGATGATGACACAGTAAGTGGTACTGCACTTTCTTCCTGTCTTGGGCATTAGCCAGACTCCTTGAGTGCACAAGACCTCCTGGACATTTATGCTACTCAACAGTAAACCTCTATATCAGCTATGCATTAGGGTTGACCAGGAAAAGTTGAAACATATTTTTCTGCTGTTTAGGTCTCAACTTGTCTGCTGAATGACCCCTGTATTGTATCTACTTTCATTCTGAAAGTTTTTGGTATCATTTCCAGTAATGTGTGTTACCTTGGGGATTCTGACAGTCGGAAGAAGTGTTAGCTAATGCAATATTTATTTTGCAATCTGTTAACATTATTTCTGCATAGCTGACAAATGCATACACATATCTGAGGTTGAACAGTTTCATGTAAGATGCAATAAAATGAGTCCTCTTAAGGGACTGGTGCTCTACTAACTGAAAAGAGTTTCTAGCAATTTGAGACAAGACCAAATTTCTTTGTTATAACTTCAAGAGCACTGAAACCATCCTTGACATTTATGAGCAAATTGGCTGCTCATGTGTGAGACTGGAACCATTTGCATTTAGGGCCAACTAGACATCTTTAGAAGCCTTTTGCTGAAAACACCATGGAGTAGCGAAAACAAAATTTTCAAGATGGCCACACAGATAAGCAACAATATTCCAGTTAGCAGCCATGGTAGCAAATTAAATTTCAGTTTGGCACCATTTTCATTTTTGGAGAAAAAAACAGCCTTTCGGTGTAATCCAAATGTCAATACGACCATCCATCTATGGGGAGCAATGATAGCAAAATGTTCATGATTGGAAATGCCATGAAGTTAACATGATACTGAAGGGGATTGACTAGGTTTTATACACCTTTATTAGAAAGAGTTTAACTTAAAAATTTGTCAGTCAAATACCAAACAAGTTAGGAGTAAAAAGAAAAACATCTGTGTACATTTCAATGAAAAGCTACATTTTTTATTACACCTTACATCACATAAAAATGTTCAGTCTTTGATGTATGCCTGCAATTGTCAACCATGCAAAACTATTGCTTAAAGGTAATACTGAATGATACAAAAATTATTAATACTGAGTACAAACTTCCTGCACATATAAAGAATTATCTTCTTTCCTGTGATTCTGTCCACCCATATATGAATAGTATTTGGTGAATATCTGGGTGCATTTGTGGTCAAATGTCCCACCCTTTAAATATGTGTGATTACGTGTTGTTTTATGACATCTAGTCTACATAATACTTGCCACCTGTTCTTCAGATCTTTGAAAACTCATGACTAAATGACCATATCAGATAGACTTATACTGAAATAATGATCTGCCAATGTTATGTGTGAATAAGAAGATAAAGATACAAATAAAATTAAGATAAAATTTATTTATAGTCGATGTTATTTAAAACAATGCACCACAAACTCTGACGTAACATGAAAAACAATCAAGACATAGAAACAAACATGTTTTGCAAGACCTACAACCACGCAAAATACATACATATCATTCAACAATGCGTATAGCGCATAATTTGAAAAAGCAAGCAAAACATTTTAAAATTTAGTTATTGAAGTTTAATTTAAAAACCAGGTTGTGATGATCCAAGGAAAACAAATAAGACAAAAAGCATGTTGAAATGCAGATTATGCCTTATTTAACAAGAAGCTAACAGTAGGGCACTTTATAGTATACAAGCCAAGAACAGAAAAGCAAAATGTTAACACTGATAATAGTTGTCATCATCATGGCAGGAGAGTTGGTGGTGGTGGGTATATTACTTGCAGATTCCAAGATAAAATTAAAATCTATTTGATTGGTCTCTAAAGTGCTTAAATACTTCATTCCATAAAATGGCAACAGCATATCCAACTAGACTTTTTGCCGTATGTGAAAGTTTTAATTCTTGGAAGATCCAAAATATTTAATAATCTAAAACATATCATATCATGAAGACAATTGGGAGTGTCCATATTCAAAATTGTAAAAGTCTCTAAAGCAAATTATCCTTCACTGTTGGCACTTTAGCCTTAAGAAAGAGTTTATGATAACTATTTTGTACAATCATCACACAAATCTTATAGAATGCTCTTGTATATTTTTAAGTTTAGTAGTATTCATGACACTAAGAAATGTCTGGGACAGAAGCTGAAATGGATCAGACAAGTGTATGTAATATTCTCAGTTTGATAAAGCCTATGTAACTTCTAGCCAATACGTTTCAAGACAGGGAGTTGCCTTGAAGCTTTCTTACAGCGATTTTTTTACACTGAATCAAACTGCAGTTGATAGTCAAAGTCAACTCCTAGCAGTTTAACAATTTCTTCACAATTTACAACAGCACTGCTTATGTTAAATACAGGCTTCATACTTGAATGTCTTTTTACCCACATCTATTGCTTGAAACTTATAAGGGTTAGCTTGCAGTTTGTTTGCAGAGAACCAGTCAGTCAGAATGTTGGACTCTGTTTAAAGTTTTTCAATCATGTTTCAAGTGTGTCAATCAGAATGTTTAAGTATAGTGAAGGAAAGGATGAAGTGTTATCAGCATAGTTATATAAAGAGCCATATTTAATACAATATCATTAATATAAACATCAAAGAGTAAAGGTCTGTGGATGAATTAGCCTTGAGAAATCCTGTTTTAATCCAACTACCCAGGATACCTTGTATCTTAATTTACTGCTTTCAATTTGACATGTAGCTCTGTAAGATACTTACTGAATCATCTGACATACCATGATCCCTTAGCTTTCAAATGAAAATATCATGAGGGAGACAGTCAAAACCATTGGATAAATCCATCAGATCTGCATCTACATGTTTTCATAAAGAGCCTTCTTCCAGTCTTCCAATAAACATATGCATTGTCTGACATCCATGACTTTTACAAAACGCACCCCAAAATTATTTGTTGAAATGTTCAAACAAATTATGCTAACTGGGTTTTAATTGATATCTCAAATAGTTTGGATATGATGGTAAAATGCTGACAGGCCTTTAGTTATTTTTTTCCAGAGGATTGCTCTTTTTGAAACTCTGAACCACTTGAGCTTCCTTCAGATGATCAGGAAAAACATTTGACTGTTGTTACGTATATGTAATTTAATTACTTGTGTGTTAGTTTTAAATTTTTTATTTTATTTTTATTTCATAGCATGTTATTGTAATGATAATTTTATTCACTGGATTTGACAGTTTTCCAGAAAATTTAGTTCAGTTCTGTTTTGACCTGGTAAATAACCAGTGATTTTGTATTTGTATTTGTACATTGTATTTTTAGCTGACCTAGTTCTGGACCTTGACTCAGAATTGGTAAACAACTTTTTTCATTTCTTTCCTAGAGTGAAAATCGTTGGTCGTAATCAAGGTCATACTTGGCTTGCGCGTCAGTTCTATGTGAACAATTTTTTTTTTTATTCAATCTTATAGATTCATCCAGTAGAATCAAATTCGTCCATGATGTACGAGACAGCCGACCTATGGTGTTACTACGCCGTTCGAACTAAGTGACCACGTGACCCCATCATGTGATCTAAAATTACGGGTTAAAAGTGATGTTTCATAGTTATTTTAGTCAGTCATAAATCATACCTTCAGGCTCAAAGGTATTATCTTGTTGTTGCCAGTTGAATTGAGTTTTTTATTTAAAATAATTTATTTTCCCTGGAGACTTCATCTAGTGCTCCTCAAAATTCTTGGACAAAGACATTTACTGAAAATTATTTGGAATTCTAAAGCCGGAATATTATTTTTAGTGATTCAACAAGGAACTGTTGACACGACAACACAGAACAGGTTATAGAAGACGTCACTGCCTTCCATCTTGGAACTTCATCGGGATTCGAACTTTGATTCAATTAGAACTTTTTAGTGATAGGACTTATATTTTTAATTATTGGATTAATTTTTGGATTTGATTCATAAACCAAGTCCATTTTCATATTTTTACCTTTTTTTGTAGGGAAATAAATTATTTTGTTAAATTTACAAAGCTTGTTGGCTTCACTCTTTTCTTTATTACTTTGTACGGGCCTAGACACATAACACTGTAAAGTTTTGTTATTTAAATATGTAATATGGCTAACAAGGACTGATGCTCCAGCTTTTATCAGTTTTACACACAGGCACTTGATTCCGGGGATAAACGAACGTGTACACTCACCAATTAACACGTGTTAATTGGTGAGTGTACACATTAGTTTATCCCCGGAATCAAGTGCCTGTGGTTTTACAGAAATATTAACCCAACCCCCAAGCTTTTAAAGAATTTAAATGTATCTTTTTTTTTTTTTTTACACTTCTTCATGGTTAATCTTAAATTCAAGAAGTGTATCTATGTTACTCTTGTCCTTAATAGCCTTCATACTTTGGTTTAAAGAGGAGTTTGGGCCAGAAGGAAAATCCTTGTCAATGTCTGATGCTACATTTACACCAACATTTTTTTGAAGATTTCACAAACTTCCTTGGTATTTTTTTACAATTTTTTGTAATTTTCAATACAAATGATCGTAGAAAACGAAAGCTTACTAGTTGGCCAGAAGTTCCCAGAATTAATACCCCCCCCCCCCATCACATCTTTCTAAAATGTATGGTTCTGTCACTTCGACTGGTATCAGTTAGAACTATATAGCCATTAACGCGGGGTGGGGTGGGAGATGCTTAGATGTGCAATTATCTAATTCCATACTGAAAATCTGAAGTTACCATCTTGGATAATACTCACCAAGAGTATAGCCTTGACACTTGGCGATACATTTTTCTTCTGTCCGCGTTAGTTCAGCGTGTTGGCAAATTAAACCACAAGGTAAACACGTATCGGCACTATCATCCCAATACTGGCCTGCCGGGCATGCAAATAGTGCGAATACAGAATGAATAGTCAAAAGGAAATAAAAATGAAACACATATTTCTGATGAGTCACTACCATGATCATGGTCATTCATCTTCAATAGGAAAATGTTCTCCCATCAGGAAGTCATTATGTTATTTTTATCTATTGCATTATTATGTAATCAAATTTCAACGTGTCCTACTCCTGGAAATCCCCTTCAATATGGGTCCTACTAAACATCGAAAAGACGCGCAATAATAATCGAAGACAGGTACAGACGGTCCATGTATTGACACAAACCTACCGCAAACAACCTTTATAGATATATTAACTCAGTTTTATCTGATAAACTATGGGTTACTCAAATAAATTTGAAAATCTAAAATGAATCTGGATACGTGCATGTTTTTGCAACAGTTTCCTGTGTCAGTACGAGACATGGATCATCGGTCATCTGGTAGTAGTTCATACACAACAGTTCGTGCTTTTTCAGCTTTATGTCAACTGAACAGACAGGAAATTTAGATAATGGAAGAAGTTTATTTGGAACAGTTAGATAGTGAGTTTTTTTGTGTTATTTGTTTGTTTTTTCTTCTTTTTTTTTTTTTCTTTTTTGGGGTGTATTTTATTTGGTTTTTTGTTGCTATGTTTGGTTTTTGTTTTTCTTGATTTTTTTCTCAGCCATATGTGAACTGGACAGACAGGAAATTTAGATAATAGAAGATGTCAAATAACACCTTTTTGTATTGTTTTATATATATCAAACTGTATTAATAAACAATGACAACGGAGGTAATACCTTGTAGAAAGCAAAAAGTGGATTTCTGTAAATATTACTGGACAATATTTGATTTCCTACAAAAGTTACTGGTCCAACATAACAATTGGCTCTTAATTCCTACAATTGCCCAGCACTATGATGACTGAATGATCTGGGAAAGTAATCCAGGGAGAGTTGTGAGAACAATTTTAGTTGTTGATGACGAGTCAATGGCAACGTGAAGAGGAAGCCCCTTGGTGCTCAACCCAAAGAAGACGAACTCATTATGATCCACAGATATTACATCTATTTGAAAGATCCATAATACAGCTGACCAGCATCATGGATCTCATCAAGTGTTAATACACATGTCAACGAGATCGCCATGCACCAGTATATGGGTACTTTTCAACGCAAATCACGTCCGCACGGGAATGCTGAAAACCAAAATCGGCCGTACGTGAGAACAAATCCCAAAACAATGGATAAAATATCAGATAGAATGCTCCACTGAAAACTTATGATATTTTATTACGAATTAAAACGAGACGAATATTTAAATGGACCACGGGTCTTCCAAAAAGTAAGGAACAAATAGTATTGAGATGCATGTAAACGAAAACAGCAACTCACAAAATATTGCCGACGATCTGTTAGAGATAATTAACTGTTGTGTGTGGGAAACATCCGTTTGTAAAGTGAATAATACTTGACAGAGAAAGAGTTGCCATCCATCATATTATGTACCGACAACCAAATAACAGACATTTTTTGGAAAAAAAAAGCACGGGACAAACAATCAGAATTGACTAGACTTTTAATTTTGGAAGACTTTTTATCTCACAACAGTAGTATACAAAAACCAGCTCAATGTAAAGAAAGACACCAGTGAACATACAATTTTTTTCGGTTCCATGCGTTTGCACAAGGGCGCAAGTTATGAGACATACAGTACATTCCTGTACAACATTGCAACCAAACTTGAGAACATCATCAGAAGTGTCGAAATAAGACAGCACGAGCACGTGTCATTTGATAAAGATGAAGAACTTGCCGTGACCAGAGCTGCTATGTCCCTCCCGAATGTAACTTGGGTGTAATGTACAAAAGGACATGAAAGAAAACATTAGGAGCAGGGAGGGCGAATCCTACAACATTTTCAATTAGAGATTTCGCTGAAAAATAAAGCTTCCTACGGAGATGAAAATGCAAGGTCAATAACGTCAAACCGAAACCTCTAACCGACTTGAAACTTTTCTATTTGGGTTAGCTCATTTTTGACTTTTGTGTTTTCGTTTTTTATGCCGTGACCGTTTACCCATCGGACACTCAATTTTTGTCGTCGCCCTCCCTGCTGCTGTGTGGGTGTGGCTTAATTAAATCATTATTATATCAATAATGGAATCTCACACAGCTAAATTAGCTCGACAGCGACTAGAGGCAATTAAAAAATATTTTCCAGTCCGTGATTCTGTCAAGCAACAACTACAACAGCGTCAGGAAGCTAGAGTGGAATTTGCAGAGGATACAGCAGAATTATCTAAACCAATCACAGAGACTACTAAAGGTCTTCTTCCCACGTTAGATCAAACCGCTAAAGTAACTGGAAAAATAGCAGAAAGAACTAAAAAAACAAAAAAGATTCTACGAGAACTTCCAGGTGAAATAGCTGCTGTTCAACCACAATTACAAGAAAAAATACAAGTCCTTGAGAGTATTGACAAAGTCCATGAGGAGGTCGGCAATGTAAGGGATCTTGTTACGCCAAAACCCAAACCAGGACAAAAACCACCAGCCCGATTTTCTGAAGAAGGTCGTAGGATACTTCGAGAAAACCATGTAGCGCTTTCCGCAACAGGATATTCACATCGTGATAGATTATTAGATCTAGACACCGCCAGTGTTTTAAGAAAAAAATTGGGTTCCTTTTGTATTTCGAAAGTCTCATAAGATATCTAAAATCACTGGTGAATATAAGGATAAATTTGAAAATTTTGTGAGACAAGTAGAAGAAATTAAAAGAGCACCATTACCCGGAGATATATTATCGCCAAGAAAATCCATTCCACCCACTTCGTATTGAGGAAGAAGAAACAACTGGAAGTGGTCTTGGTACTGGCACCAGGGGAAGTGGCCCTATCACTCCATGCCCCAATAACGTTCTTGCCGATGTTGAACGATTAGAAATTCTGATTGGAGGAAAACGAGCCGGTAATAATTCCCCAGTAATCATTCGAGAAGCAGCTGCTATTTGTCAGAGATTATTTACAGGCGGTATCATGGATATCAATGTTTATCGGTCCCTCATCGATGAAATCACCGATGATTACCGCAGCGATTAAGGGTATACAATTAGATTAGTGACAAGAAAATAAGATGATCATACATAATGCTCAACGTGGACCGAACATGGTCAGGGTGATAAATTCGCGATTACCTACATATAAAGCGTACTACGGAGATGGACCCGGCGATTGTCTTCAGGGTCTATTTAGAAGGATGGCCCCAAAAGCAATATCGATTGCAAAGCAGCTGGGAATGAAAGCTATTGACGTTGTTCGTGAAAAAGGTATTAGTACTGTTGGTGATGTTGCCGGTAAAGCATTTTCGGCAATCAAGGATAGACTAGCACTATTAATACGACGAAAACCTCAGCCAGTAAAACCTCAGCCAGTAAAATTACCCAGCACAGAAGTTGTGCCTGCAAATGTTAGTAAAATAATAAATCAGGCTGCGAATCAAAAACTAGCAGACTTGGCTGGTGAACCCCTATCAGAAAAAGAATAAAATATAACTGCTAGTCTGATAGCAGGAAGTGGTCTTCGTGTTAGACGATAACAAAAATAACTAAAATGTTGACATGGACGTACCAGTTCTCAAAGATGAATCGACACGTGATTATCAATATTATTCTTATGACGCACGACAGCCAAATCAGCGACGCAAATTGAGCTGCAAGTTCAGGATACAAGCAGATATTTCTTACCCGCTGTAGCATTTATTGAAGTAGAAGGTGAAATTTTAAAAACAGATAATACTAAATATGGAGCTGATATTATGGTCGATTTTGTTAATTGTGGCATCATGTTGTTGTTCGACAGTGCTACGTATATTATCGACGGAAGAAATATTGAATCAATTCAGAAAGACGTCGACCTTGCCACGACGATACTTGGCCTTGCAAGATACAGCTATGATTATTCAAGATCAGTTGGTCCGTCAACGATGTTTGTGAAGGATACTTCTGACCACCCTGACAACAGACAGTACAATATAAGACGACCACGAAACAATGCCAATAACGATGACGCTGATGTGTGGCCGGTGGTTCATGGTGCTAATCCAGAATTCAACTTAGGATTCGCAGCACGTCGATCAATATTGAAAGATGGAAGTAGAAGATTGTCACGTGCAATTCCACTGTCACATATATTTGGATTTTGCAGAAATGCCAGAAAAGTTATTTTCGTAGCCAAGCATACAGTTTTACTTGTAAGAAAGGCTACCGACAATGATGCAATCTGGCGACCTGCTGGCGATGTTGGTAAAGTAATATTGACAAAACTTTCATTGTGGATGCCAACAATGATACCCTCACACACTGAAGAACAACGGCTACTCTCTTTTATGGACTCAGATATTTAAATTAACATTATCATGGTTGACGATGACCACAGATAGCGTTCAAAGTACAATTAATGGTTTATTCACGTGGCAGATAGCATCACAGCAGGGTGTTTCTGCACCACGATATATATTTGTTGTTTCCAAGATGCTGCGCGAGTAAACTCACAAACACATAGTACAATGATATTTGACAAACTTGGTGTTACTGAAGTTTCACTGAGAATAAATGGACATCAAGAACCATCCGAAGATATATTATTAGATTTTGAAAATAATCATGTTGTACGTGCATATCATCGTTTGATGACATTCATGGACCGTGATCAAAACATTGATTCTGGTCTACAAAATATCACAACTAGATTTTACAACGCTGTATCCGATCTATTATTTCTCACTGGAACATTTGGATTTAGTTGGACAATCTGTCGCTGATATACACTTTCGAGCTCGTGTGGCAAGATGAGCAATTGCTAATTACAGAGCAATCGCTGTTATACTCTCAGATAAAACAATGTTGCTTGAAGGTGTTGGTGGACGAATGAGAGTCATTGATGCCCCAGTAGAAAACATGTGATTAAATCGATCATAATATTATAATGTCATATCATCATGTTAGTGTAAGTCTGACTCCTGGTCAGATTTAAAAGCTACAGTCAGTATAAAAAAAGAATTCGGGAATAAAAATATCACTGAAACAGGGACAGCTCGAAGGCGGTTCAAATAAAATATCACTGACTGAACGTCAACTCAAGCATTTCAATGACGCCAAAAAATCAAAGACCGGCGTACGACTTGATCTTTCTTCGGGTGCCATTAAAGAAGCAGTCAAGACGGGTGGTATATTTCCACTTCTCGCAGCTATACCAGCGTTGATAGCCTCTGCAGCTCCAGCTGTTGCAAAAGCAGCTGCACTCGGTGCTGTTGGAACTGCCGCTTGGATGGCATTAAAGAAAGCAGCAGGAAAAGGAATAATAACTTTCAAAAAAAAAAAAAAAGGGAAAGGTCTAAGACTGCCAGGAACTCCTCATTCATGATACGGTCAATCCACGGGAAAAGGTCTAAGACTTTCCGGGACACATCGTTGATATTTCCCATGTTCAATTTTGATTTACGTGATGCTGCTGCGCGATTAAATATCAAAAACTTCAGAGGTATTTTTATGCGTGATCAATTACCAAAACAACCAATTAAATCGTGTTGAGACTGATATCATTAATCTCGATGGAAGTTCTGGTCCAGGTCCTCACTGGGTTGCATACGCGATTGATCCACGTGGAATTATTTATTTTCATTCGTATGGACTGGCACCACCGAAGGAATTTTTAAAATATGTTAACGGACTTCAAAACACTCCCGTATGGTATTCAAGATTACCACCTCAGACAATAACTGATCCGCCAATATGTGGCCGTGAAGTAATTGCTGTACTCGACGCTGTGTCATCAACAACGACACCACCTCATAAAGTCGTGTACAAATATTGCACCACATGATATAGCCATCCACCGTCGTTTTAAAAGGGTCTTAGTGAATATACAATGGTAGATATTTTCGGAAGATCTTCTCGGAGTCTCAAACCTCAAGGTGAATTATCTAAATACGCAACACTTGATAATATCAAGGACGAGAACGCTAATCTTTTGCATCTCGTAGATGTGGACCAAAATGAAGTTGTTGTTTTTCAGGATCAACAAAGACGATTAAAAACGAATAATATCCCGTTGACAGGTATTATTCTGCGAGTTCCAGATGCAACCGAAAATAATTTAGCGGTATTTACTCAGAACGGTAAAATTAAAAACTCTGAGGAATCAATCTTAACACTCATGGGAGAAATTGCTGGACGCATCAGAAGAATTGGAGATATTATGTATGTCGACCTCAACGTGAGCAAAAATAGAATTATCAATGTGAGAGTACCAAAATCAGACGATGATGTGGCAACAAAAAGATACCTAGACAGCAACAACGCGATCAGAACTGAGATCGACGATCGTTTACTATCCGCCGGTGATACAATGACTGGTTCTCTGAACATGTCTAATAATAAAATTATTTGTCTTAGAGAACCAGAATCAAACGATGGCGCTGACACAAAAAAATATGTCGATGATAGCAACATTCCGATGATGACTTCGCTGATGACAATCAATGATGGATTGGCCGCATTTAGATCTGATTATACTACTCACGTACAAACGTTTTTGAATTTTCGTAGAAACACAAATAAAGCAATTAATGAATTTTTTGGAAGTCCAGCAGGTATCGACATTAAAGTCTCCGAAATAAAAAAGATCACCGATGACATCAAAGAGATTACCGATCATACAGTTCCTGTACATGCAGTAGCGTCTGGAACAGCATTATTGTGTTAAGGTTGGAGGTATAAACAGATTTTCAATACTCGGCGCTGTAATATTTTCAATAAATACAACACTTTCACTGCAACGTCGTTATCCAATTAGTGGATCCTCCGGATCTATGTTATTTGTGTTTGAGCGAGACGATGAGGAAACATTCGTGGTGGAACCCGACGAAAAAACCTCGGCTTCATTTATTATTGGTGTCTTGAATTAGTTGCTGAACTACCACCTACCTATATTATATAATGAAGCAGTCGATTGACTTTGTTGCAGCGCAACATTACAGATACGAACAAGAGTGTTTGTTACAGACCCAACTGAAAAATATCATTGACGAGTACACAGTAAAAATGTAAAAATAAAAAAATACCGTAGACGTATCATTGTTACTGATATAATTGTTTATTCTGCATCTGCGGTCTTTGTTGGAACAGCAACTATAATCGGATCATTATCAGCGTCGTACGTAATAGCACCATTAATAGGAGTTGGTATTGCAGTTGTTGCTGGTGTTGCTGGTATTCTTAATATTGTCGCAAAAAAAATATCTACGTATGTGGTTGATAAATTAAACGGATATACAAAGTTGCTATCAGCGGCAACATACACACACACATGCCAAATTATCATCGCTGATATCATCAGGATTCAATGATGAAATAATATCAGATCAGGATTTCGCAGAAATGATTAAGGTTTACCACGACACCTCCGGTTTGGCAACTGGAAACCAAAACCAGCTGACAGAGTCAAAGATTGAGTCACATTAATTTAAATCAGGAAGTAAATAATAATGATATCATCAAACGATCAAAAATCATTACAGTTACTACAACAAATCGTCGCTAACACATCACCACCAACAACTACGATGATATCAGCGAGCTCAACCAATCCTGAATTCGACGTTAGTTTTCCAACGGCAATTCCAGCTAAAGAAATAGCATTAGCACAATTGCGAGTATATTACACTGGCCAAATATTAGATCAAAGTCATTCGGTGGGTTGTCCGCAAATAACTCATTAGTGTTTTCTTATAAAAATAAATCTGATGGAACTCCAGATTGGCAAGTTGTTGGTATTCCTACGGGCAGTTATCAAATAAAACAGATTAATAGTGAATTCCAACGTAAGATTGAAGCTATCACAGGAAAAGAATCTAAAATCGCTATTACGGTTCATGAGCCAACATTATCAGCTGCGATAGAAATATCGACACCCTACTACACCGTGGATATATATCAATCATCGATCAGATCTGTGTTAGGACGGCCAGAAGTAGCACCTGTTTATCAAGGACCACCAGAACCTCAAGGATCTGATTTTATCACAGACAAAAAAATATTTTTAAAGCATCCAGAATATCGAAAAAATTATCCATGGTTTCAAGGAGGGACGAGTATAATACCCACTTTCATCGCGTCTGATGGTACAAAGTTTCCTAAATTTAAGTATCCTAAATTTTTTTCCTGACGATAATAAAAAGCTGTTCTTTAACGATCAGACTGATAAATTTTCCAATATTATTAAATCCGAACACAAACAAGCAAGCTATAATCTGCGAAATCTGTTTTCTTCTATAACACAATATTACAACGACGATATAAAACAACAATTAGTCGACACGATACAACATTTAAACCAGGTTGCACCAGACCTCGAATTTTTCAACAAAATCATCATCGAAACAGTGATTATCAGACATGCAGATTATACTATTCCAGTCTGTCCCTACGAAGAAATATAACTTAAACAATTATTTCTTGAACACTTTAAAATAACGGAAGAACAATTACCAACATTCGTAATACCAGAATTTAACGCAAATGAATTAAGAAAATCAGTCAATAATATTATCGATGAATATTTTTCAGCGATATGAGAATCATGGAAAAAAATAGCCCCTCCTCCGTATATTCTCAAGCACAATAATCATGCTGACGGTGGAGGTCTTAATATATCACCAGGTGTTGTCGCGATCACATCAACCATCGCAGTTAATTTGGTGAGTGACGCTATTGACAGCAGCTGTCAACTAGATACTGAAAAATCCAGGCAGACACAACAGCGTTATATCTTATATTCTTTTACCCTCAAAGTACCTCCTGGGCTTTTAATTGTGTCAGTACCTGTTAATCCGGTTTATCTGCGATGTCATAATCCACTGTTGTAACGGACACATTTAGGACTTTCTGAACAGGCCGGACACTTACTTGATTTAAGGGATGAAGTTTTGTCAATAAGTTTGTATGTGTGTTCGTAGCTACTTTTTGTTGGAATAAATAAAATAAACCTGAATCTGAATAAATAAAAAATAAATATTATTATCAGAATAAAAAAAGATATTATAATCTGAATCTGAATAAATATTGTTATCAGAATAAAAATAAATATTATAATCTGAATCTGAATAAGTATTTTAATCTGAGTCAGAATAAATATTATTATCAGAATAAATATTATAATCTGAATCATAATAAATATTATTATCAGAATAAATATTATAATCTGAATCAGAATAAATATTATTATCAGAATAAATATTATAATCTGAATCATAATAAATATTATTATCAGAATAAATATTGTAATCTGAATCAGAATAAATATTATAATCTGAATCAGAATAGTATTATTATAAGAATAAATGTTATAATCTGAATAAGAATAACTATTATTATCAGAATAAATATTATAATCTGAATCAGAATAAATATTACAATCTGAATCAGAATAAATATTATTATAAGAATAAATATTATAATCTGAATCAGAATAAATATTATTATCAGAATAAATATTATAATCTGATTCTGCATAAATATTACAATCTGAATCAGAATATATGCTATAGCAGCAGAGAGGGTGAACAGACCATTTTGCTTGAGACATTATTTATGAAAAAATAAGCCTTCCTACGAAAAGGAAATCTTAAGGTCAGTAACGTTAAACCACAACCTCTAACTGACCGTGAGATTTCTCTAGGGTTAGATTATCTCGTTACTTTATCTCTGACTCTTTGTTTTTTTTATGATGTGTTTATTTTACGTGTTGGTCACTCAACGTTGGTCGTTCACCCTCTCTGCTGCTGTAAATTAAACAGCAATTATAAATATTATCAATAATGATTGGAGAACCACACTCAGCTAGATTAGTTCGAGAGCGACTAGATGCAATCAAAAAATATTTACCCGTCAATGATTTAGTCAAACAACAACTACAAGCTCGTCAGGAGTCTCAGGTGGAATTTGCAGAAGGTGCAGAACAATTATTTAAACCTATTGTCGAACCAACAAAGAAAATTGTTACAGCAACTGAGCAACACAAAGAGTTCTTGAAACATTACCTGTTGATATTGCTGGCCGTATTCAAGCAGCTCAACCACAACCACAACCACAACAACCTAAACTAAGAACTAAGATAATATATAAATTTACACCTGAAGGTATTGCTGCTATCAGGGATCCAAAAAAAGTAATTGATATTGTCGCGTTTGGATATTATGAAAGGCAAAAATATGTAAAACCAGAATATGTTAAATCTCTAAGTTCTGCCAATTGGATTAGAGATGTATATCGCGTTGCTAATGATATTCCAGAAATTAGATATAATGAAGATATTATTAATTATAATGAATTTGATGATATTGTACATAAACATATAGAAGAAAGAGCTAAACGAGGTAAACGATCATTACCATCACCACAACGATCACCACAACTACCACAACAGTTATCATCATCACCACAACGATCACCACAACAATTACAATTTGAATTACCACGATCACCACAATTACAACTAATGGAACAAATAAAACAAAAAAAATTAGAACAAGATAAACATTTAGAAGAATTAATGAAACAATTGCAATCACCACGACGACCAGTTAGAACAACAGAGGAAGAATATCAAGATCCTGGCGCAACTGGAAGTGGTTTAGGAAGTGGCTTTATTACTTGTCCCAATAACGTCCTTGCTGATGTTGATCGACTAGAAATTCTCATGGGAGGAAAACGAGCTGGTAATAATTCCTCAGAAATTATTAATGAAGCAGCTGATATTTGTAAACGATTATTTACAGGTGATGTTATGGATATTAATGTGTATCGGTCCCTCATTAATGAAATCGCCGATGATTATTACAGTGACTGAGTATGTAATTAGATGCAATTAGTGATAAAATCACTTAATAATAATATGATCGTACACAATACTCATAGACCAACCATGGTTAGGGCAATAAATTCACGATTACCAGTATAGAAAACGACCTACGGAGATGGACTAGGTGATGTTGTTCAAGGTCTATTTAGAAGGATAGCCCCAAAAGCAATACCACTTGCAAAGCAACTAGGAATGAAAGCTATTGATGTTGTTCGTGAAAAAGCTATTGGCGCTGTTGGTGATGTTGCTAGCAAAGCATTCTCAGCAATCAAGGATAGACTAGCGCGATTAATACGCAGACCGCCAGCGGTCCGACCTCAACTAGTGAAACTGGCCAGTACTGAACTGATGCCCGCAAATGTCAGTAAAATAATAAGTCAAGCTGCTAATAAAAAACTAGCAGAGTTGGCTACCAACACTAATGTTGGGTTAGAAAAAGAAAAAAAATATAACCGCTAGTCTGGTAGCAGGAAGCCGTCTTCGTGTTAGACGAAGACGATAATAATAAATATGTTCAAGCGAATATCTGATCCCGCGTTTGACATTGATGCACCAGTTTTAAAAGATGAATCTGTGCGCGATTATCAATATTATTCTTATTACGCACGACAGCCAAATCAGCGTGGACAAATTGATCTGCAAGTTCAGGATACAAGCAGATACTTCTTACCCGCCGAAGCATTTATCGAGGTTGAAGGTGAAATTCTAAAAACAGATAATACTGAATACGACGCTGATGTTGGTGTTGGTTTTGTTAACAACGGTATTATGGCTTTATTCAAAAGCGCCATATACATGATTGATGGAAAAAATATTGAAGCAATCTATAATGATGTTGATGTTGCCACGACGATACTTGGTCTTGCGCGATATAGTGATGATTATTCAAGATCAGCTGAACCATCAATGATGTTTGTAAAAGATACTTCTAATTCTCCAGAGTATCAAAATATGAACTAAGACGACCAAGAAACCTCGCTAACAACGCTGATGCTGATGTGTGGCCGGTGGTTCATGGTGCTGATCCAGATTTCAACTTAGGATTTAGATCACGTCGAGCAATGTTAAGCGGTACAAGGAGAGCATTTTCGTGTGCGATTCCATTATCACATATCTTTGGATTCTGTAGAAATGTCAGAAAAGTCATTTTCGGAGCCAAACACACAGTTGTACTTGTAAGAAAAGGTACCGACGATGATGCAATATCGAGACCCGTTGGTACTGATGCTAGTAAAGTAAATTTAACAAAACTTTCTTTATGGATGCCAGTAATGACTCCAACAATACCTGAAGAAGAACATTTACTTTCTTTTATGAGTCAAGGTGGTAAATCGATGTTATCGTGGTTGACGATGACCACAGATGCTGTGCAGAGTACAGTTAATGGTTTGTTTAAATGGCAAATAGCATCACAGCAAAGTGTTTCTGCACCAAGACATATATTTATTGCGTTTCAAGATGCTGCACGAGTACACTCACAAAATCTAAGCACAATGATATTTGATCAACTCGGTGTTTCTGAGGTTTCTTTAAGGATAAACGGACATCAAGAACCTTCTGAACAAGTGTTGCTAAATTTTGAGTTAAATCATGTAGCACGTGCATATCATCGATTAATGACATTCATGGGGCGTGATCAGAATATTGAATTTGTTTTGCAAATATCACAGTTAGATTTTACAACATTATATCCGATTTATTACTTTTCGCTGGAACATTTAGATTTAACCAGACAGTCCGTCGTTGACATACATTTTCGAGCTCGCGTAAACCGAGGAGCTATAGCTGATTACAGAGCTGTCGCTGTTATACTTAGCGATAAATCGATGTTACTTGAAGGTGTTGGTGGACGAATGAGATTTATTGATGCCCCAATAGAAAACATGTAATTAGATCGCTCATAATAATTATAAATGTCACATCTAGTTAATGTCAGTCTGACTCCTGGTCAGATTAAAAAGCTACAATCATCATCAAAAAATAATTGTGCGGCAAAAATATCATTAAAGCGAGAACAAATCGCGAGTGGTCCGAATAAGCTATCATTATCAGAACGCCAGCATAAACATTTCAATGAAGCAAACAAGTTAAACAAAGGTATAAAACTTAATCTTTCTGCGAGTGTCATTAAAGACATCGTTAAAACGGGTGGCATATTTCCGCTTCTTGCCGCGTTACCGGCAGAAAATAGCCGCTGCAGCTCCAGCTGTTGCAAAAGCAGCTGCTGGAATGGCGTTAAAGAAAGTAACGGGTCAAGGAATTATGCACGCAGAAAACTTAAAAAAAAGATCACGGGCAAAACAACGCGGAAGACGTCTAAGAGCACCAAACGTTCCACAGCCGGGCCGTCTAAGATTATCAGGCCCAGTATACGGTCGAGGTCTAAGACTTCCAGGGACCCCATATTCATGGTACGGAAAAGGTCTAAGACTACCCCGGTAACTTCGTCATCGAATTCGATGATTTTCCCTATGTCCAATTTTGATTTACTTAATGCTGCTAAGCAACTGAATATAAAAAACTTTAGAGGAGTTTTTATGCGTGATCAATTACCTACCGTTGCAATGCAACGTGAAACTGGTATTATTAATCTCGATAAAAACTCTGGCCCAGGCACTCATTGGGTGGCGTATGCAATTGATCCACGTGGAATTATTTATTTTGATTCGTATGGACTGGCACCACCAAAAGAATTTTTAAAATATGTAAGTACTGCTATGCAAAGTAAGAATTCGATGCGTTCTAAAATCTGGTATTCAACATTACCAACAACAAAAAAAAAATAACGGATCCACCGATATGTGGTCGAGAAGTACTCGCTGTACTTGATGCTGTATCAAAATCAACAACGCCACCTCATAAAGTCGTGCATGAATATACCACGTTGTCACACTTAAAGAGATATCAGTAAATATAATGGTAGATATTTATGGAAGATCTTCTCGCAAAGCCCAGCAGCAAGTCGATTTCTCTAAATATGCAACTCTTGATCAGCTCAGAAATGAAATCGATGATTTATTAAATATCACAAGTGTGGATCAAAATGAAGTCGTTGTTTTTCAGGATAAACAAGGACGATTAAAAACGATTAATATACAACTGTTAGATGTTATTATACGAATTCCCACCGCGGTTATTAATAATATCGTTACTTTTGCTGATCAAGGTAAAATACAAGATTCCGGTAAATCAGTTAACGATTTTATGAAGCGAGCTGGTGATTCATTCACCGGTGACATTATTATGAACCAAAATAAAATTATAGACCTTGGAAACCCAGCCTCAGATACAGATTCAGCAACAAAAAAATACGTCGATGATCAAGAATCTAAGTACGTATTAGTCAACGGTGGTATAATGCGTGCATTTCTCAACATGAACAATAATGGTATTAATAATCTTAGATCACCAGAATCAGATTTCGACGCTGCAACAAAGAAATATGTAGACGATAAGGAAATCCCTATGACAACTTCGTTAGCTACAATCAATAATGAAATGACTACACTCAATACTAATTTTACTAATCATGTACAAACTTTCTTAAATTTTCGTAGAAACATAAACAGATCTATTAATGATTTTTTTTTGGAAGTCCACCAACTGTTGATATCAAACTCTCCGACATTAACACGAAACTCAACGATATTGTCAGTAGAATACCTAGCATTGTTCAAAAAACTAATCTGATTAAAATTCCACACGGACAAATTAAAAATATTGTGTACACAGTAGCATCAGGATCAGCAACATGGACACCGTGCGATAACACTCTCGAACATACCGCAGAAGTAACTGGGTTATACAGGCTGTCTGTGTACGGTTTGGAAATTACTGCGGCCACTTCATCATCACCGAATGTATATCATAATCCTCTGCTGGTGATGCTAACCAAGGACATCAAAGAAACGTTTAAGTTAACATCAACGGAAATGCCCCCGAGACGTTACTGGTGGTGCCTGGAATTCGTAGCTGAAACTGTTTAATTACTTAATTAAATGACGTTGTCATTGTATAATGAATCGATTGACTGAGTCACTTATCGACGTTCAACGTCACAGATACGCTCAAGTATGTGAGTGTCAAACCAAACTAAAAAATATCATCGACGATTATACAGTAAAAGTAAAAAAGTATCGCAGACGTATGGTTGTAATTGATATAATTGTTTACTTAGTTTCCGCTGTTATTGCTGGAACCGGATTATTATTATCAACAATAACAATGACAGCACCTGCAGTTGTAAGAATTGTCGTTTCAACTTCAACGATTATCACAGGTATTCTTAATATTATCGCTAAGAAGATATCTACGTGTACAAATGATAAATTACACGAGTATATAATAAAACTGCACACAGCAACAACATCTTATTCTAAACTATCATCGTATCTTTCTGAGTACCTCAGCGATGGTAAAATATCTGATGAGGAGTTCGCAACAGTAATGAAAACCTACGATGAAGCATTTAGAATGGAACGCAACGCGTTCTCTAGCGATTCTAGTGATAAAGTAACCTGTGATAAGAATGAAGGTTGAATTCCCGAGAGTGTGTTCTATTAAAATAATAATTAAATAACAGAGTATTTTAAATAATGTCGGCGTTAGAACTATTACAACAGATCGTCACTAATACAACGCATACAAAAACTACTATGATATCATTAAGTTCGACCAATCCTGAATTTAACGTTAACTTTCCAACTGCAATTCCAGCAAGTGAAATAGCATTAGGACAATTACGAGTTTATAATAGCTGGCCAAATATCAGGTCAAAATCGTTTGGTGGACTACCAGAAAACAATTCACTTGTATTTGCGAATAAGAATAAACCTGATGGAACTCCTGATTGGCAAGTTGTTGGAATTTCAACGGGCAGTTATCAAATAGAACAGATTAATGATGAGTTCCAACGCAGAATTAAATCTATCACAGGAAAAGAATCCAAAATAGCAATCACTGTTTACGAACCGACATTATCAGCGGCGATTGAAATAAATTCCCCTGATTATGTTGTAGATATTTATCAAAGTTCCCTCAGATCTGTGTTAGGATGGCCTGATGTTCCTCCAGACCAAAAGTCAAATGGAATTCCAGAACCAACCAAAAATGAATTTAAAACAAGCGAAAAAAGATTCATTAAAGGTCCAGAATATCGAAATATAACCATCCATGGCACCGTATGAAATTTGAATTAGATCCAAGCAACAATGAACATTACTTTACCGATTTTAACGGTAAAAGGATCCCCAACATGACTAGATCAGCATTTAATATTATCATCGTAGACGCCAGGACGCAAACTACTAGAGATATTGTTGATGAAGAAATTTTTAAAATATTTTTTAATGTTCTTAAGCCTGAATACGATAAAACACTTAATGATTTAAGAAGTTTATTTATTTCATTATCACAACATTATGACGATGGTGTAAAAAATCAGATAATCGAAACAATAAAACATTTAAATCGGATCTTATTTGATTTATATATCGCTAATCGAAGTATTATAAACGTTGCGACTAAAGTCAATGAAAGTATTTACACAGGTCCAGAACAAAAACAATTATTTCATGATCATTACAAAATAACAGAAAAAGATTTACAAACATTTATAATACCAGATTTAAATAACGCTGAAATAAAAAAACAACTCAACGATGTCATTGATGAATATTTCCCTAAAGTATTTGCAGCGTGGATAAAAATAGCCCCACCACCGGTTATTCTTAAACATAATAACGATCCATACGGTGGAGGCCGTCATATCTCGCCTGGTATTGTTAATATAACATCAGCGATCGCAGTCAATCTAGTATGTGATGTAATTGATGGCAGCTATCAAGTAGATCTTTCAAAAAGTAGCGCTGCTGAGCAAGATTATATATTATATTCATTTAGTCCTCAAGCGCCACCCGGGTGGTTAATTGTATCTGAACCAATTAACCCCGTTTATCTACGTGTACATAATCCGTTATTATCAAGAATACATTTCAAACTTACAGACCAAATAGGACGTATTTTGGATTTGCAGAATGAAGTTTTAAGTTTTAATCTGTATGTGAGCTCATAGAGCGTTATATCGCAAAACAAAAACAAAAAAATATCCAAATCTAACTCGGATCAGAATATTTTTTTTTTTACTGGGGTAAATCGTAATTATCAGAATAAAATATTATAATTATAATAATTATAAGTAAATAACCTGTATATTTTTACCAGGGATTTTGTTTAGCCATTATCACAGTAACTCCACCTTCACTTTCATTTTCACAATGCTCTCTTAACTGTCTTGTACGAAGGTTCACAATCTTTTTCTGTTCGTATTCATGAGATAATTCTAACTTAATTTTGTCAATAGCGTTTGAGAGAGGTACAAACAGTTTTACCTGATTGTCTGCAACTGTTACCAGCGACTGTAACATTGCCTGCTGGATAAACTTCATGAATTTATAATCAGATGGTAAAGTGTATCTGTTCTCTAATTTCCGTTGTTCTAATGATTCAAAGTCAGACAGAATTTTTTCAGGATTAAGATTATCAGATATATTTACACCGTTATACTGTAATATTTTAATCGCAGAAATAATAACATTAATATTTTCAGAATTCATTATATTATTAGTTTTTGTTTAATATAAAAATAAAATCAGAATAATATTAATAAAATAAAAATAATAGTCCCTAAGGACTGTTTCAAGATGATTATATACATATGATTATGATTATATACATATGATTATGATTATGATTATATCTTAATTATGGACAGCACTTTAACCCCATGTGATCCCCTAGGTTGCCAAATAACATCCTAGCAGGATCAGAGGTCAAATATAAACTTAATTCTAAGAACTTATCCTAGGACAGCACAGTTACATATAAACTTAATTCTAAGAACTTATCATAGGACAGCACAGTTACATATAAACTTAATTCTAAGAACTTATCATAGGACAGCACAGTTACATATAAACTTAATTCTAAGAACTTTAACTCTAGGACAGCACAGTTACATATAAACTTATCTTAAAGACAATACTACGGGCCTTCTCTACGTTCAATAGCAATTTTTGCACACTCCCCCATCATAATCACCCAGGGAGTGCAAAATTGCACCCACCAAGTGACATGGTGGGAGAGTGTACAAATTTTCTACTGAAACAATAGACGGGCTGGCTACGACCCAATAAATAATAAATTTTGGCATAATATCGCCTTTCGCCCGACAGTATGCCGGTCACGAGAATCGAACCAAGGACCTCGAGCATGAAAATCCAGCGCGTTAGCAATCGGCCACCGGACTTCATTACATATATACGTTAAAAATGTTATTATATAGTTAGCGCGTAAGTATACAGAATAAAATCAGAATTTATTGAATGTATTGTGGATTTCTTAATAAAATCAGAATTTATTGTAAAACGTAAATTTATTTTCAGTCTCCAAATACTTAATACTACATTACACAAAATCCACAGCTAAAAGTCTGTATTAATCAGACGTTGCCATGGATACTAAAATAATCGATAAGTTATACGAACACGCAATGCTATTCATTTCTAAAAATAACCTCATGTACACCTTCACTGCTGGGTCGCAAAGCATTTCATAAGAATGTGGAAGACATAAATATTATTGAGATTTTACACAAACATAATGTTGAAATTTTATATCATTCATAGAATATTATGCACATTATGTAAAATACAGCATCATTTTTTATACAACGATGAAATTATTGAAAATTCTCAATTGTTGTAGGGTCAAACCCCCAGCGATTCTCTAATTGATTTTGATGATTTCTTGCTAAATTTGACAATAACTCACTAAAAACTGACAAAAAATAAGAAATTTTGATCAAAAGTCATTTCATATTAGCAAAAAATAATAACATTTTAGCCAAGGTTTCCTACAAAATCGGAAAATCGTCAAAATCAATTAGAGAATCGCTGGGGTGTTGACCCTCTCAGCGCTACAAAATCTGGCCGATTTTCATTGATTTTTGTTAATTTTTCATGCAAAAAACGAGATTTTCGAACAAAAAAGCAACAAAAAACGAGATTTTCGAACAAAATCAACAAAATAAAAAAAAACACTAAATATTTCTAAAGGCGATTTTTATCATCTTATTTTTATTTGCAATACTGTTGAGATATACATTAACCGATATAACACAGATAATATGTGACTCAGGTTAGCTTGTTCTTTGTTTTGTAATAGTAAAATTAGCTACAATGGGATTCTTGGAAACATTAGTGCCCTATGGGACATTCCAAACTGTATAAATCTCTATTAAATATATGTATTTTGAAGACAAATGGATTTTGCTGCTGACTAGTGTACACACAATTACATATCATTTTTATGAAAAAGGAAAGATATATCGATACTTACTTATAGGGTTGGACTCTTCAGCCACTTGATAAGGTGCAAAGCAATGTGGGTTCTGACCAAAACTCGCAATATCATTAGTACAGCAAGTACGACAACTGCAAGATTCACTAAGTTATGCTTGACGGAGTTGTCTCGCTTAATCATCTGACACAATAGGAACATTACATCAATAAAAAAAAAACACCTGCATAAAACATGAAACTAAACAAACTATGAAAGCAAAATGAGAAGATACTGGTTCATGAAGAAGGTTCTGGTAGACTAACATACTGGAATCTGATTTTTTGTAGAAATCTTTTGGAAAAAGCAGATCTCGTGATATTATCTGCCTCGTATTTTACTGAAGGTGATGCTATGTTAAAGTATTTACCAGCAGAATTAATTGATTTAAATATAATTTCTTCACCATCTGTATTTACGGATTTAACAGCTCTCTGTCCGAATATTTTACACCTCCCTGTATTTCCACATGCAGAATTCTGACTCTGTGTAATAGCTTGCAGGTTATCAAGCGAGTTATCAAGTTTATCACCACTGATGTGATCTATTACAAGTCCATCTTTAATGATCCCAAAATAACACTCGTAGATGAATCTATGTGAGAAATAATGTTTATTTCCACTGGCATTAAATCGAAAATAACCAAATTTATCAACACTACCGACTGGTTTCTTTAATCTACAGTTCCTAATTACACCATCACGAGATTCTGCATAATTGGTGATGATTGGATGCTTTACAAACTCATTTTGCTCCATTTATATACTAATATTATTTGTTTAAATCATTATTTTGAAAATCTAGCGAGATAATCTTCCTCGGTTTTTATAGGAGATTCAGATGATGTGTTTCTTTTTTATCGTAATATCGTTTCAGCTCTCTGTATTTTTTATCACCGCATTGCACACACATTTGAGTTTTTCCTCTGACTCCAACACCACACCGCACACACGGTTTTGGTCCTAAACTGCCTTGTCTAACGCATTGCATGTGAAAGCCGCAGAATTCGTTTACGCATGCTTTGTTACAAGGAGAAGTATATTCGATCATAAGCCAATGGCATCGATTCTTTGTTTGAATCATATACAAAAGATTAAAATTCAATTTAAATATATATTTGTCCTAATTATAATAATGCAGGAATTATCCGCGATTGAACATTCTGGAGCTAGATTTGATCTTGACAGACTGCCGAAACACAAATTTAGTTTTTCGATGCAAGATCTAGCTTTAACGAATACAGATAAATCAAAACGTGTCCGTGAAGCCAAAAAGGAATTTCGCGACGATGGTGCGGTTCATGTGTGGTCAACATTCAGAATTGAAAATACTGTTAATATGATGAATGACAAACGAGGAAGAGAGATTATTGATTACCTTGTTCAGAAATATTTTATTTTAATAAAATTTATTGTAAAGACAGACGATAACACTTGGATTATTCGTGACAAACGTGATTCTGTCCACATGCAGTCAGGAAATAATATTGTTCTTAGTAGAAATTCCAGACCAGGAATACTTACTGGTATTGACAAACCATATTACGAACGAGCATACCCTGTGACTGCGGTTGTATACGCGGTATATCCGTTGAATAATAAACCTGACGTTGGGGATCTCAAACCTATGAAATTGTCAAGAATAAATTGCGTAGCTGAACGGGTTACATAATACTTCACAAACGCGATACGCGGAAACGGTTTAACGGATTTACGACGTAAAAAAATAAACATATGGGCAGAAACAGTTAAAGATACCGGAGCGTCCATCAGCGACGTTGCTGAGCTGGGAAAGAAATTAAAATTCCCAATAACAGTGAAGACGTTAACCGGAGAGATTTTGTACAAACCAAAATATAAATCAAGAGGAGCTTCGATAGATATTATTGATCATAACGCACATGCATGGACTGTGGCAGTAATGGTATTTCCACGAGATAGAACGGTTAAATTTTATAATGGTCATGTATTCGATGCTATCAGAAATATCAGTAAAATTGACCCTGTATCTGTTTGGCTGTTTCAGAGTTCGGAATATGATTATCATGATCAGTTTGTACGGTCTAATGGTGATAATTATCGTACAGAATCTCTCCACGAAGAAATGAAAAATCTTGCATTAAAATATACCTCTGATGATATTAAGGTTGAACAATTACTTAATAACTGTTTTACCGTTCCATCAATTGCTGCTCACTACGCTCAGGAGAAAAATTCATGGAAACCGACACGATTGGAATTTCTTGAAGATGTCCAACACAGTTGTGTGGAATACGGACACGGTGGATGTGGAATACTAAATACGATTATAATGACGTTATCTCAGCTGATATGGTAGCGTGTTATCCTGGAAGTTTTCTTGGATACGGAGAATGTTCTGAATACTTTAAGAGATTTGGTCATCCAACGCACGAGATGACCAGAGTAGCGATAAACGGACCTTTACCTTTTGACTTAACCGGATTTGCTTGTATAGAGTCGTTCGAGTTTTACGGGGATCTCCATCCGATTGTTTATGCGTGGTTTGGAAGACATTTTTCAGAGCGACGTTGGGCTCCAATAGTACTAATAAAGTACATGCTTGATGCTGGAATTTTAATGTCGTTGAGCGTGAGTGAAGCAATTATATCATACCGCGTGCAGAAACAAGCTTGGTTGCCAGAACCGGATGTATTTAATGATGCTAGGAGAGATTTTCCTAATCCTGAAGATGATATTGTTAAAATTACTAATAGTATACGTGAATACAGAAGAGAAAGTGATGAGAAATTTGCAAAAGATCTCGGCAGAAAAATAATCGGTAAATTTACACAAGGAGGATCATATGATCATAAACGAGCGTGTACAAGATTAATCATGGACGATGCTGAACTCGATTTTATAATTGCTGATACAACGGAGAAAACACATTTATAAGTCGAAGTAATGCTTATTTATCAGGCGGAAGTAAATTAGGTACAATTGTGAGTTATACTGATGGCGAGTCACCGCAGTTTACTCATTTAAGATCTTCGATGCTAGCGTACGTTTCGATAAATTTATTATCGATGATAAACAGATTTCCTCGTTATGCAGTCAGAGTCGCGACAGATTCATTTTTCATAAACAAAAAATATGCGGATTCGTTAAAACAATTGCGTATTGACGATCACGCATCATGGGGCGAATGGAGAATAAAACGTGAAGATATAATTAGTTATTCTGAATCTGCCGACGATGAAATTGAGAAAACATATTACAAGAATAATCAAATACCAGGGATGTCATCGGCACCATCTGTATGTGATCCTGTAGCTAGATATAAAACCGTTTATCTTAATGGGTGTGGTGGTTCAGGTAAAACAACACGCGCGATTGAATTATTTAATAATTGTTGTGATATGATTTTTTGACATCGACATATAAACTCGCCAGAGGAAATAAAAGAACGAGGAGTAAAATCATGTACATATCATAGTTTCTTTAGATGGTGCGGAGACGCATGGACTCCATCGCGGATGGGTGAGAAATACATTCCTAAAATTGTTATCTGGGACGAGATATGCACGGTGTCGCTAGAGGTATTAAAAATATTTCTTGATTGGCTGTTATTGAAGAATACTGCTGTGATAATGTGTGGCGATCATGGTCAACTACCACCTTTCATTGGATCGTCTCCACATGAGTGGCTGAAAATATTTGTAGATTATTACGAAGAAATAACTGATGACCATAGAGCTATTGATATATCACTGAAAGAGTTTAAAAAGTTAATAAGACTACAGCCAGATAAAATACAGTGTGAAATAATGCGTAAAGTAATTCCAGAAACTTCTATGAATAATTTTTGGACTTTATGGAGACCTACTGATTTGATAGTTGCAAGTAGAAAAATAGTTCGCGATACACTTCAACAACAATTATTTACGTTACATAAAGAAAAATTTTCAAATGTACCTGTACCTTTGTGTTATCGTCCAGCAGATACTCGACGACAAAATGTTGATGTTGAGATTCCTGGTGGTGGAATACAAAATCTTGTGTTAAATGATATTGTTTTAGTTGTTGTTGATGTTGTTGAGAGCGCGTTAAGCATGGATAAATCACCGTGGACGTTAGGATACGCTATAACGATTCACTCGTCGCTGGGATTAACTATTACTGATACAAGTATTTGGACTGTCGATGATCGTATTGAGTGGTCAAATTTAGTTTATCTAGCAGTGTCTCGAGTCAGAAGAATATCTCAACTGGGCCGGGCTATCATGGATTGCGTAATAACCAAAGAAATTCCTGACAACTTTGTCGACATCAATAAAAAATTAGCGAGTTATAAACAATGTAACAAAAAAATAATCGCGACTTTGATATGGCTGCTGAATTTATTATAACACTAAAAGCATTGATAGAATTAATAGTAGTCTTGGTCACACACGCAAAAATGTGATGCTGACCTGTCTTGAATGTAATCGACGT
The DNA here is from genome assembly GCA_016617855.1 of Megalonaias nervosa. Taxonomy (NCBI): domain Eukaryota; kingdom Metazoa; phylum Mollusca; class Bivalvia; order Unionida; family Unionidae; genus Megalonaias; species Megalonaias nervosa. The sequence goes on from JAECUM010042893.1 coordinate 42,718, forward strand.
CGAGGCGCTGGACACCCTGGTGCAAGTTTATAAAAGTGAACGCGGTGGTAATTGTGTATCTATAGGAATTATTTGTAATTGTTCGCGTACAAATTTACGATGAGGAGCAGTTGAATCTAATCTGCAGATTGCGGGTCTACCTGTGGACCTTACCAGGCTAGAAATTTTGTGTGTGGTCACTCTCCAGATTGGTTCAGTTGCTCTTTTTCTACCTCCTTCAAGTTCACCAGGTTCATATAAATATCTTACTGTAACATTACCTAGTACTGGTTGAGAGGATGATTTATGTTGTATTGGTATATATTTTTTTTTTTTTATCGCATTAGAAGGTTTCATAGAAGTTGCACGAGTCACTTCGTTGTTCAACGCAGCTATCACACTCGGTAACCTTGCAACCTATTCACGAGATCTCTCCATGGACTTAAAGTCAGCAGATATTTCCCTCGCGTATTGGTATCCAAATAACCGCTCAGCAAGCGTTCGATTAAATCGTTCAACGATTGCCTGATCACGGTGAATTTCTGTGTGTCCTCGTCTGATTTTAACGTTATGTCGCTTCATCAACGATGATACTGCACCAAGAAATTCTTTGCCAGGATCAACCTGTAGCAGCTGTGGCCATCGCAGGGGTCCTCGTTGATAAATTCGTTCAAGCGCAGATGCAACTTCAGTGGCTGTTTTAGTTGACAATGGTTCTGCTTCTTTATATCTACTCGCAACGTCAACGACGGTTAACGCGTATCTGTATGTGTATTGACGTCTACCAGTTTTAATGGTATCGTGTGGTAAAAACAAAATATCTGCTTGATGAACTTCATTAGGGGTACTGGCATCAAAATGTGCATACTGAATTTTTTTAGGTGGTGGTAGATAGATTTGCCATATTGCCTGTCGTGCTAATCACGCTGCAGCGACATCACGTGAGACTTTTGCTGATTCAGCAAGTTTACTAATCGCTGCTTTACCTCTCCAGTATCCTCTTGGGCTATAATAAACAGATTCTATTATAATAATCAGTTGATTAATTACCAGCCCCTAACATTATTTTACCTTTCATACCAGCTTTTATCAGAAAGCTAGCAAGTTTCTCTCTGAGAGATTTATCAGGTATAGAATTTAACGCATGAATCAGCTTTGCATCTGCAATATGTCGTTGTTGTAGGTCCTTACTTTTATACGCGACATCGTGAATGTGACACGCTTGATCAATTGCGTTTATTGGATATTCTCCAGGTTTTGGTTGATCTCGGTTATCGAGTCGGATATCGAGACGAGTTCCAGGACCACAATAATTATATCCGGGTATATGTTTTTCACCAGGATACTTTGCCCATGGAGCTCCTGGTAATTTACCTAACGAAGCAGCGATATCTCCACCTGTCTTTAATGAAATAAATTTGTATTTTTTTGTACCACATTTCACACACCTACCTGTAAGTGCGCGCCTGTTATTTTTTGTTATTATTGTCGTTAATCCACTGGTGGACGTACGCGCTTCACATCGAATGCAATATAAATCCAGATTAATATTATATGGATATAATTGATTTCTCAGCGACACGAAAACAAGAGCCAGTCAAACATCATCCAGCGCTACCAAATTCTATCAGAGCAATTATACATGGCCCATCTGGGTCTGGTAAAACGCAATTATTACTTAATCTGATAATGCGATGGCTCAAGTGGGATAAATTATATTTAGTAGCACCATCTGTAGAAGATCAACGATGTTACGAAGTACTTAAAGATTTTAATGAAAATGCAAAGTTGCTGACGTGTCCTAATGACGCTATATTGATTTTATTACCGATATCGATGAAGCTCCATCCATAGACGATCTTGATGGATGTATCAATAATCTCGTAGTGTACGATGATGTAATGCTGGATAAACAATCCAATCCAGCTCGGATATTTTCGCGAGGCCGTCACAAGAATACAGACGTAATTTATTTAACTCAGAAATACATGCAAATTCCTGAAGTAATCAGAGATAATTGCAATATTTTAATTGTGTTTAATGGAGTAGATAATTATACTTTACAAAATATTTATTATACTTTGTGTTCAGGGGACATGGACATGATTAAGTTTAGGAACTTCTTTTCAAAAGCACAAGCTATTCCGTTTGGATTTAGGACAATAAATTTACATGACCCCAGATCTAGATATCGTATAGGTCTGGATAAAATCTTTGGTTAATTACAGCAGCAGAGGGGGTGAACGACCAACGTTGAGTGACCAACGCGTAAACGAAACAAATAAAAACGCGCGTCAGAGACAAAGTAACGAGATAAAGTTAGAAGTTGTGGTTTAACGTCACTGACCTTATTTTTTCAGCCTTCGTAGGAACCTTATTTTTTATAAAATAATGTCTCAAGCAAAATGGTCTGTTCAACCCCTCTGCTGCTGGGCATGCAGTGTACGCATAATTATAATATAGTCTTCTTTTACTGTCGTAGCCAGGGTCCAGGGATTGTGGGGAGGGGAGTGAATGTTTAAAAATGGTGTTGATTTGCCATGGAATTAGCTATAGTTTTAAATATACAATTAATATACCTACATTGTAATTTATACCAGTGATTCTATCTACCTCTCATAATGTATCAGTCTACGGGAGATAGTGTGTATGTCTTAACCTTTTAGGTAGGTTTCACACAAGATTAAGCTTTCAAAAATGGTCGATATGAAGTTTTAATAGTTTGACATATTCATAAAGATAGCAATCCTTGAAGTATATCAAGGTAAATATTGTAGTACTATTCAGATCAGAGTTTTGAATGAAATATTTCTGAATTATTGATTTTGTGATTTTAATACTCTCTATGCATTTTAACGTGTGGCTGACATTTCTCAAAGTACTCGAAAAAGTGATTATTAAAACTGGTTGTTCATTGTTTTGCAATAAGTAGTCAATAAATCAAACGTAAATACAAATATTAATTAACACTGAGATTCTGATTATATACTCAAAAGTGCTCGCACATACAAATAATAGAAACCTACAATATGGAACCATGTTTACGACATCTAACAATTAATTCCCGAAGGGAATGTATGATGTGTCGCCTTGATTCATTTCCCCATATTCAGTTGTACATTACTGAACAATTGCTGTCTGACACATTCTTTTGTTTTATCAGGTTTAATTTCCTTTGCGTAAGATGTTAATGTGTCGACAACAGAATTTTATCTCTGTATCAATATCTTGGGAGACTTTACATGTACCGACTGCAGCTTATTGAGAGGCACTATATAACTAGTAAACATGATTGATCAGTGCACTTCTTGAGATATAAATAGTAAACATGATTGATCAGTGCACTTCTTGAGATCGAAATAGTAAACATGATTGATCAGTGCACTTCTTGAGATATAAATAGTAAACATGATTGATCAGTGCACTTCTTGAGATATAAATAGTAAACATGATTGATCATTGCACTTCTTGAAATATAAATAGTAAACATGATTGATCAGTGCACTTCTTGAGATCGAAATAGTAAACACGATTGATCATTGCACTTCTTGAGATATAAATAGTAAACATGATTGATCATTGCACTTCTTGAGATATAAATAGTAAACATGATTGATCAGTGCACTTCTTGAGATATAAATAGTAAACATGATTGATCATTGCACTTCTTGAGATATAAATAGTAAACATGCACAATATTCAAAAAAATATTTTCTTTCTTTTAGATTGGGTGGCTACACCTTCATGTATGACAAGTTTTAGGTGGGGCACAAATCGTCTGACAGCCACACTTGAATAATTTGCAGCAAGTGCTATATATTCAGCATATACTGAAACACAGACAGACACATTCGGAATTCGTAACATCACCAACACTGATAGCTGATAAAAACAATTCAGGTTTCTAAAGATATTAAAATACAAACAGAAAGACAGCATTGGTATGATAATAATCACTGATATTTATTCTAAATTTATCATTTGTGGAGCGAAAAGCGCCTTCACAGATCCAGCAATGAGTGTCTGTGGAAAACTCGCGTGTGCCATCATTGGTCATAACCATGTCAGCGGACGAAGAGAGCTGTTATTTGACGCATTTCGCTGTAATCATGAGGGATTTTAAGAACACCTCTACCGTTTCCTTGCTGCGGTACAACATTGGCAGCTAAGTTTGTGTGTCACATCTAACAAGAAATATAACAAAATCCGCATGAGAAATGTTCAACTACTTACGTTCTATGTGACTGAATGTTTTATACGTTCACGGAAATGTTCAAGCCCAGCAGCAGAGAGGGTGAACAGACCACTTGCTTGGATTGTTACTCATTAAATCAAAAATATGGTTTCAAATAGTCAACAACGATAAACCCCCACCAATTGGGTTACTTCATTTTTGACCTTCGTTCCACGCGTGTTTGTTTACTCCTGGACAACCTACTTTGGTCGCATCCTCTCTGCTGCTCTGGTTTTTTTATCCGAAGATTTTATCAAGACCTATACGTTACCTCGACCTAGGATCATGTAAATTTATTGTGATAAATCCATGTGGGGTAGCTTGTGCGTTTGAAAAAAAAAAAGTTGAACTTAATCATGTCCATGTCCCCTGAACACCAAGTCTGATGAATGTTTCGCAGAGTATGTGTATCGACTCCATTAAACACAAATAAAATATTACAGTTATCTCTGATCACTTTAGGTATTTGCGTATATCGCTGGGTAACATAAATCATGTCACTATTTTTGTGTCTACCTCGAGAAAATATTCGAGCTAGATTTGATTGTTTGTCCAACATCACATCATCATATACTACGCGGTTATTAATCAGTCCATCAAGGTCATCTACAGATAGCGCTTCATCAATATCGGTAATAAAATCAATAATATCATTACCGTCTTCAACAACTTTGCATTTTCATTAAAATCTCTAAGTACTTCATAACATCTCTGATCATCTACAGATGGCGCTACCAAATATAACCTATCCCACTTGAGCCATCTCATTATCAGATTAAGCAACAATTGCGTCTTACCAGACCCAGATGGGCCAATTATTGTCATCCTGGTAGAATTTGGTAGCACTGGATGATGTTTGATTCTTGCTTTCGTGTCGCTGAGAAGTCAATTATATCCATATAATAAATAATATGAATTTATATTGCGTTAGATGTAGAGCACCCACCCACACCACTGGATTAACAACAATAATAACAAAAAATAAAAAGCGTGCAATTACAGGCAAATGTGTGAGATGTGGTACAAAAAAAAAATATAAATTTATTTCGTCTCACCTGAAAACAGGCGGTGATATCGCTGCTTCACTGGGAAAATTACCAGGAACTTCATGGGCTAAATACCCTGGTGAGAAACATCTTCCTGGATATAACTACTGTGGTCCTGGAACCCGACTTGATATTCGACTTGACGAACGAGACCAACCAAGACCTGGAGAGTATCCAATAAACGCAATTGATCAAGCATGTCATGTTCATGATATTGCGTATAAAAGCAAAGATTTACAACAACGACATATTGCAGATGTGAAGTTGATTCATGCGTTAAATTATATGCAAAAAAAAATAAATAAATCTCTCAGAGAAAAACTCGCTAGTTTTCTGGTAAAATCTGCGATGAAAAGTAAACTAGTGGTAGGGGCTGGTAATTAATCAATTGATTATTATCATAATGGAGTCGATTTATTATAGCCAAAGAGGATATTGGAGAGGTAGAGCAGCGATTAGTAAACTTGCTGATGCAGCAAATGTTTCACGTTTTGTTGCTGAAAATTGGTTAGGACGACAGGCAATATGGCAAATCAATCTACCACCGCCTAAAAAAATTCAGTACGCATATTTTGATGTCAGTGTTCCAATGAAGTTCATCAAACAGATATTTTATTCTTACCACATGATACTATTCAAATTGGTAGACGTCAATCACGCACATACAAATACGCGTTAACTGTCGTTGCATCTGCGTTTGAACGAAATTATCAACGTGGTGGTCTACGATGGCCAAAACTATTATAGGTTCATCCTGACAAAGAATTTCTTGGTGCAGTATCATCTCTGATGAAATAACATAATGTCAAAATCAGACGAGGACACACTGCAATTCATCGCGATCAGGCAATCGATGAACGATTTAATCGAACACTTGCTGAGAGATTATTTGGATACCAGTATGCGAAGGAAAAAGTTCAGGCAGACAAGAGATCTCGTGAATGGGTTGCAAGATTACCAAGTGTGATAGCTGCGTTAAATAATGAAATTACTCGTGCAACTGCTATGAAACCCATTAATGCAATTACAAAAAAAAAACACATACCAATACAACGACATGACTTTTCAAAACAAGGTGATGTGACAGTAAGATATTTATATGACTCTCGTGAACATGAAGGGGGTAGAAAAAGATCAACTGATCCTATCTGGAGTGTGACTACACATAAACTTTACAGTGTGGTTAGATCCACAGATAAACATGCAATCTACAGACTGGATTCAACTGCCCCTCAACGAGGATTTGTACATGAACAATTGCAAGTAATTCCTGAAGACACACAATTACCACCGCGTTCACTTTTGTAAGCTGGCGCCCCGACGTCGATTGCACTCAAGACAAGTCATCATCACATTTTCGCGCATATGACTAAGACTACTATTAATTCTATCTACGGTAAACTGTCTTAGATTATTATTGGAATATTGCCACAACATTACTGTGTTACAACTTGCACAGTGATTATTCTGTCGTTGTTTCAGTGTCATAATAAATTCAGCATCAACATCAAAATTGCGATTATTTTTTGTCGAGTTGTTTATAACCAGATAATTTTTCTTGACAACTTCGTCGCTGATATCGTCAGTGACTACATCATCATTGTTTACGACAACCCTTCGCAGCTGAGATATTCTTCTGACTCGAGACACCGCGAGATAAACTAAGTTTGACCATTCGATCCGATCATCAATAATCCAAATATTTGTATCAGAAATAGTTAATCCTTGTGACGAATGAATCGTTATAGGGTAGCCTAGTGTCCATGGAGTTTATTCCATCGTTAACGCGTTCTCAACAACATCAACAGGAACTTAAACAATATCATTTAGTACAAGGTTTTGTTTCTCATTAATTCCTAGAATTTCAACTTCAATATTCTGTCGTCGCGTATCCTCTGGGCGATAACACAATGGTACATGTAGATTTGAAAACTTTATTTATGTAACAGAAATAATTTCTCTTGCAGTGTATCACGAACTATCTTTCTACTTGCAACTATCAAATCAAACGGCCTGCATAAATTCCAAAAATCATTCATAAGATTTTCTGGAATTATTTCACGCATTATCTCACACTGTATTCTATCTGGCTGCAGTCTGATTAACTTTTTAAATTCTTTCGGCCGTTCATCAATAGCTCTATGGTCATCAGTTATTTCTTCGTAATAATCTACACACGTTTTTAACCATTCGTGTGAGACTCCAACTAAAGATGGTGGTTGACCATGATCGCCACACATTATCACAGCAGTATTTTTCGTATATTACCAATTAAGAAATATATTTAATACTTCCAGCGATACCGTACAAATTTCATCCCAGATAATAATTCCAGGAACGTATTTTTCACCCATTTGTTCGAGAGTCCATGCGTCTCCGGGCCATCTGAAAAAACTATGATATGTTTGAGATTTTGTTTCTCGTTCATTCATTTCTCTGGCGAGTCTCTGTGTAGGTGTCAAATCAATCATATCTGAACAGTTATTCACAAATAATTCAATCACACGCGTTGTTTTACCAGAACCACCACACCCATTGAGATAAACGGTTTTATGTCTGGCCACAGGATTATACACAGATGGTGCCGATGATTTTGATATTTGATTATTATTTTTGCAATATATTTCCTTGATTTCAACGTCGGCGGATTCAGCATAACCAAATATATTTTCTTGCTTTATTCTCCATTTATCCCATGATTCATTAACACCTAGAAATGGTTTTAACAAATCCGTATATTACTTACATACAATGAATCCGTGGCCACTCTAACCGCGATCAGAGGAAATCTGTTTATCATTGATAATAAATTTATCGAAACGTACGCGAGCATCGAAGATCTTAAATGAGTAAACTGCGGTGACTCACCATCAATATAACTCACAATTGTACCTAATTTAGTTCCGTCTGACAAAAAAGCATTACTTCGACTTATAAATGTATCTATCTCTGTTGTATCAGCAATTATAAAGTCGAGTTCAGCATTGTCCATAATTAATCTTGTACAATGTCGTTTATGATCACATAAACAACCCTGAGTAAATTTACCAATTATTTTTCTGCCGAGATCTTTTGCAACTTTATTTTCATAATCAGTCATATCAGGATTTTCATCATCAGAAAATTTCTTTGGTTGTAGTAACCAAACTTATTCTTGGGGACGATATGTTATTATCGCTTCACTTACAACTAATGATATCAATATCGCTACATCAAGCATGTATCGTAATAGTACTATTGGAGCCCAATGTTTTTCTGAGAAATGTCTTCCAAACCAAACATAAACTATCGGATGCAGATTTTCCGTAAACTCGAATGACTCTATGCAGGCAAATCCAGTTAAATCAAAATCTGGTAAGGGACCATATATCGCAACTCTTGCCATTTCTTGTGTTGGATGTCCAAATCTTTTAAAGTATTCAGAACACTCTCGGTATCCAAGAAAACTTCCAGAATAACATGCTATCATATCAACCGAAATAACGTCATTATAATCGTATTTAGTATTCCACAATCCGCCGTGTCCGTATTCGACACAACTGCGCTGGACATCAACAAGACATTCCGATCTTGTCAGTGACCATGAATTTTTCTTTTGAGCAGCATGTGCAACAACTGATGGAACGGTAAAACAATTATTCATTAATTGTTCAACTTCTGACTATGTAATGATATTGTTAGGAGTATATTTTAATGCAATTTTTTTTTCATTTCTTTGTGGAGTGATTCTGCACGATAAATTTCTCCATTTGGACGGACAAACTGAGTATACACAGATTCTGAACTCTGAAATGACCACGCGGATACAGTGTCACTCTTATTAATATTTCTGATAAAATCAAAGATATAATCATTATAAAATTTAATAGTTCGATTTCGTGGAAATATTGTTACGGCCGATGTCCATGCATATGCGTTATGATCAATAATCGTCATCGGAGCTCCTCTTGATTTATATTTCGATTCATACAAAATCTCTCCGGTTAGTGTTTTCACTGTTATTGGGAATTTCAATTTTTTTTTCCTAGTTCAGCGACATCTTTAATAAATGCTCCGGTATCTTGAACTGTTTCTGCCCACTTATTTATTTTTTTACGTCTTAGATCAGTTAAACCTTTTCCATGCATCGCGTTTGTGAAGTGTTCTGTAATTCGCTCGGGTACACAATTTATCCTTGACTCTGTCAAGGACAATTTCATCGGTTATAGATCATCAACACTAGGTTTATCATTTAACGGATATAACGCATAAACAACTGCAGTCACAGGATATACTCGTTCATAATATGGTTTGTCAATATCAGTCAGTGTTCCTGGTTTGGAATTTTTATTTAACGTGGCAATATTACTTCCAGTGTGTCCTGACTGTGTCATGCGGACAGGGTCACGTTTATCACGGATAATCCAAATGCCGTCGTCTGTCTACACAATAAATTTTATTAGAATAAGATATCTTTGATTGTCGAGATAGTTAATAATCTTCCTTCCTCGCTCGTCATTCATTCTAATGTCGATAAGATCAATTATTCTGAATGTTGACCACACATGAGCCGCACCATCGTTGCGACATTCCTTCTTGGCTTCACGGATACGATTAGTTATATCCCTATTCGTTAAAGCGAGATCTTGCATCGAAAAATTAAATTTAGATTCCGGCAGCTTCTCAAGATCAAATCTGGCTTTAAAAGGTTTAATTACGGATAATCTCTCAAACTCCTCCATATTATAATTAAAGCAAATATATATTTAAATTGAAGTATAAAATATTATATAATGATTCAAACAAGCAATAAATACAGGTGGCTCATGATTGGTAATTCAACTCCTTGTAACAAAGCATGCGTAAATGAATTCTGTGGATATCAAATGAAAAGA